>JANHAD010000204.1:0-49047 GCA_026226035.1 Clarireedia monteithiana
ATCCGCTAGCGGCTAGGTGTATATAGGGTTTTAAGTACATGCAATGCTATATATAGTGAAGAGATATTGAGGGTCTAGCCCTAGATAAGGAAATAGCAGTAAAAATAACAATAATAGCTTCCAAACTCCGAACCAAAATCACGACATTAAGGAAAACATTAAGCTAATCCAGCCCAATTGTACAACATTAAGACAGTATTAAGCATTATCCGTCCAAATATCGAACATTAAGCCGGTATTAAGCATTAATGATAATAATTTGATAATCCAATTTGATTAGTAAGCAATTTAAAGGTCAGGTGACCGGGTCAGATGATATTTCCGAGTACAGATCTCGGTCTCGCGGAGGAATTCGAGGGTGGCTTCGATGCTGAGTTTAGTGTCTAATTTTTTTTTTTTTTTTTTTTTTTTTCATTTTAACGACCTATATAAGTTTGAGACTATAGTAGGTCGGCTAGCGGCTAATCCGCTAGCGGCTAGGTGTATATAGGGTTTAAGTACATACAATACTATATATAGTAAAGAGATACTGAGGGTCTAGCTCTGATAAAGGAAATAACAATAAATATCAATAATAGCGTCTCAAATCCAAACTCCAGCCCACGATATTAAGGAAAGTATTAAGCCAAACCAGCCCAATTGTACAATATTAAGACGATATTAAGTATTATCCGTCTAAATATCGAACATTAAGCCAGTATTAAGTATTAATAGTAACAATTTGATAGTTCTAATTTGATTAGTAAGCAATTTAAGGGTTAGGTGACTAGATTAGGTGATATTTCCGAGTACAGATCTCGGTCTCTTTAAGGAATTCGAGGGTGGCTTCGATGCTAGGCTTGGTATCCAATAAAAGAGGAAGGCTAAGGTGAAGTATATTAAGAGAGTCTTTAAGCTTTATCCAGGCGCTAGCAAGTAGGCGACAGCTAATAAGGAGATGTTCCAAAATCTCCTTTTTACTGTAATTGCACTTGTTGTTGCTAGTTAAGCCGAGTCGGTGCGTATAAACTTTGAAATAGCTATAGCCTAGTTTTAGCTAATAAAAGGTGTTAGCAGTAGCTCGTTTAGTCTCAGAGGGGATCGCTATTTTGGCTTTAAGCGCTAATTTGTAAATTGAGGCGTAATTAGTCTTGGAATCGGTATTGTACTTCGATTTAGCGTATTGTTCCAACACTAATTCCTATTCTTGAGTTTTAATTCTCTTGATACTAGCGCCTAAGTAGGCGAAGCTAGTTATATAAGAGTCCGGATCCTTGCTAGTACCCGCTTTAGCCAGCTTATCCGCTATTTCGTTCTCGTCGACGTTGTAGTATCCCGGAACCTAGGCTAGTTTGATACTAGTATCTTTATTAACTATTTAAGTACTAGCGTCGTATATCCTTAATAATTGTTCTTGGCTTAGGTTATCATTTAGTAACTAAAGCCTAAATAGAGCAGCCTGATTATCGCTGTATACTGTGTATTCTTAGTCTAGCCAAGCTAGTTAGTTCGCTAATTCGATAGCTTGAGTAATTCCTTCTAATTCGCTATTATAGACTAGCTGATTTAGGCCGATATTCCATTTATACGCTTAGATTAGCTCTTGATTAGTATCTAGAAGAGCTAGTCCAACCCCTATTCTAGTCTCAGTTTGCAATTAGGACTTATCAGTATAAAAGAAGTACTGATTATTAGCCTGTATTAGTACTATATCCCAGTAATCCAATAATTCGTCCTCTTTTAATAGACAACTAATCCGGATATTAAAAGGGGTAGCCGGAGTCTAAAAGGGAAATCTGAATAGCTATATCGATTCTAAGCTAGTTATATCGACTAGTAGGTATATTGAACGCTTAATCCAATCGATTTGAGTTGACTTTAGCTTCAGCTTTGACTTAAGCTTTTTGATTTGTAGCAAAGCTGGCTGATCGCTATCTAAGCTTATAATGTCGTTGTAGTCACAGTAACTATTACAGTAGTCCTAATACCCTTTCTAAAGAAGCTTATAAATTAGGTGGCTTCTTGAGAGTTTAAGTGATCGAAAGGTGTATTAGTAGGCGGCGCTAGCAAGCCTAATATCCGGGGGTACTAATGCAGCTTCGATGTCTATAGCTAGTACAGAGCTAATTTTAAATACTCTTAGTATTTTCTAGAAAGTAAGGTTCTAAAAACTTCGAAGTTGGCTATTAAAGTTAGCTTGTTCTTTATACTAAATCAAGAAGCTGTAGTCTGAGACGCTAGCAATATAAACAATATATAGCTAGTATACAATGATAAGGAATAAACCGATCTGAGTATTAGCTAATCGACTAATTCGAAGGAAAGTTGATTTAGCTTAACTAATTCGAATTAAGATATAATTCTTGTATTTTAATATATTGTCGAACTAAATCTCTAGCTACCTTACTAGCTTAGAGGAGTATATAATTTCTTGATTCAATAATTTAACTGAATTAGTTGCTGAACTCTCAGAAAAGAAGTAGATTAGCTTGGTTTTTCTAAAGTCAAACTCGATACTATTCGCTGTTTTAAAAGTATATAGCTTATTAGTCTCTCTTTTCAAAGTCTCGCAATTTTTCTTCAAACTAGTCGAGTTAGCAGCTAACGCAATATCGTCTATATAGCTCTAAACTAAGTAGCTAATAATCGAGAAGAGATTCCTAATATAAATCAAGAATAAAATCGAACTAATTAAACTATCTTAAAGGATTTTAGTATTAATAAGCTTGAAAGATTTAATTTGATTATCAAAAGTTAATTTCAACTATCTAGCTTCTAAAAAGTAGCTAATCTAAGTTATAAAACTAAGTAGAAGTTTTAACTTTTTTAAAATAATAAATAATTAGTTCTTAGATATATAATCGAAAGCCTCTTTAATATCAAGAAATAAAACTAATATCTTAAGTTTATTTATATAATCTCCTTCAATTTTATTTACTAATAATAATACTATATCGATTACAAACTTTTTCAACTTACTTCTAATTTAAAAGTTATATAATAAAATACTAGTCTTAACTAAATAGTCTAATCTCTTTACTAATATCCTTTTATTAACTTTCTTAAAGTAGTTCAATAGTAATATCACTTTATAAACTTTAAAAATTGAATAATTAAGCTTTTTTAGCTTTTTAAAAATAGCTTCTATTATTTAATATCAACAAGTTAGATAATATTCGAAATTGATAAAAAAGTTAAAAACTTTATAAAATAAATTAGAAATAGCTTAATAAGCTTTAGTAATAATTTCCTAACTAATTCTATTTAACTTTAAAGTTTTTCCTTTGATTTTCGTTAAATAAGTTCTTTCCAACTTATTAGCAATTAGCTTAAACTAAGTATCGACTTTATAAATATTCTAAGTAGAACTAGTTGAAATTAGAAATTCTAGAAACAAAATAGCTTTTAAAATAACTGCTTTTTTATTAAAAGTTGATTAATTTAAAATTAAAAGTAGTTGTTAACTTAAATAGCTTTTTATATAACTAAAAGCTTTGAAAATTAACTTCGAGTTTTTAATCTCTAAGAAAATATTTTAATAACTCTGCTTAATATATTTAATAGTTGAGAAATATAAGTTTCTAACTAAATTATAATTTTAATTTTAATTTTTTTACTTTCTTAATATTACTTTATATAGCTTCTTTAATTTAAAGGTTTATTATAACTTAGCTTTCAGCTTAAGTTTTATTCTCGAAATTGTACTAACTACTACTAATTCAATTAATTATATTAACTTAGAAGAGATATTCTTAAAATATATTATATTTAATATTTCAAAGTTTAAACCAATTCTTATAACTTTTAAAAGATCTTAATTGAAAATTAAACTCTTTTTAGTTAAATCTACTAATTTATCTTTAAACAAATTCTAATTAACTTTCTTAGTATTAAAGAATTAAAAAGGATTTAAATAGTTTTAAATACTTAAATTCTTGATTATAAAGAAAATAAGTAAGTAATCTAAACTTAGGCTATTAAATACTTACTAGTTATTAATATACTTTGCTACTTTTAAAATAGTAAATATTAGATCTAAGATTAAAGAGCTAGTATTTTAAAAGAAGGTTTTAATTCTAACTTTATTTAAAAGTTCAAGATTATTATCTTCAATCTAGCTAACTAATCAGATTCCAGCTTGAATGTTAATTGCTAAGAGGTTCTACTAAAAGTAATAAATATTGAAATTCTTTAAAATAAACAAATTAGTTAAAATAACTTTTAGAAATAAACTTCTCTTAATTATTTTAAACTTCTCGCTTTCTTACTAGCTAGTCTTATTATAAACATTGATTATCTTAAATATATTAATTTCCTAACTAAATCGAACTATTAATAAGTTTGAATTTAAATTATCTAATATTAATATTACTTTAATTTTAAAAACTTTTAAAATATATATTAAGATTTAAAGTTTGAATTCGTGAGTTAATACTAAGAGTTAGTTGAAGCTAAGATAAGATATAAACTAACTTTGAAAGTAGTTTCAATTCTTAACTATAATCTAAAGCTCTTGAATTATTAATAAGTCAATTTTTAAGTTGATAGCTAGTTAAAGAGCTACTTTAATTTCTAATAAACTTTTATTAAAATTCACTTATAATACTTAGATATCCTAGTTATTTATAAGCTAATATTAACTCTCTTCGTTGCTTTATACACCTTATACGATTTGAAATTATTAGTATAAAGTAGTGAACAGTTATAGTATTTTAAAGTTAAATGAAAACAAGTTTTTCTGTAAATACTACAAATATTATAAGAATGTTAGAAAGTCGAATAAGACTCTATATATAAGTTATATTTAGTTTAGTATCGATAAAATTGAGTTATATACTCGAATCTTTAGTACTTAGTATATTATATTAACTTTACTATATTTAACAATTTCTCAATTTTAACTAATATTCTAATAATATATACTTAGTTCCTTATATACTTTTCTACTTCCTCACTAGTTTTGAAGAAGATTACTACTAATTCGACTTACTTAACTATACAATTAGCTTTTAAAGATAACTAATAAGAAGTTCTAATTAATTTAAAATTAAAAGAAAAGTTAAAGATCTTTATTTCTTTTAAAATTAGTTTTATACTTTTAAAAATATTAAAGTCGCTTATAAGAATCTTATATAATACTACTTTATACTAAGATTTGTTCTTTTAAATAGTTTTAAAATTAATAAGATTTTTTCAAATATTAAGTTTCTTAATTAAGAAATCGATAATATAAAAAGATATAATAATAAAGATTAGATTTTTCTTATTAGTAGTATTAGTAATAGTTGAGATAATTAGGTTTTTAACTTCTTTAACCTTAAAAGCTTTATTTATTAAGTTATAAATAAACAAAGTTGAAAAAGAGGTTAGAATATTATAAATTAAAATTAGTTGATTTTAAAGTTTAAACTTAATTTAGAGTTTAGTTTTAAGCTTAACAATTATTTATTTAAAGGCTTTAAAAGCTTTAATAGTAGTAATATTAATGAAAGTAACTTAAATTAGATTTTAAGTAATTTTCATCACTTTTAATATTAACTAAGTTTTCAAAATAATAAAAGTTATTAAGAGAGTTATTAAAAGTATAATAAAAGTTTTAATAAAAACTTTAACTTTAGTTTAAGTTTAGGCTTCGACTTAGTAAATTATATATTTTAAATTGTTAATTTGAAAAGCTAATTAGTTAATAACTTTTTTAACTTTACTAAATTTAGTATAATCTTAGAATATTTTAATAAGATTAAAAATAAAGCTTTGTTTATTTTAAAAGTTAATAAAAGTGTAAATCTTAATTAAAAAGTTCTAATCTTCTAAAATAAACTTATTAACTAAGTTATTAGTCGAAGTTATATTTAAAGTTGATTTCGGATTTTTATTATTCTAGTTAATTAAAAAGAGATTTACTTTTTTAAGAAGGCAAAGAGGAATAGTACTAGATTTAATAGTATTATCAAAAGTAGATCTTATAAAAAAGTTTAAGTTTAAAATATTAGAAAAGTTAGATAAGTTAATATTAAGATAAAATCGAAGAGTTGTTAAAAGTAATAGCGAAGTAGTAATATTTATAGTAGTATTTATAATAAAGAGGTTAGATTTAATAGTTATAGTTACTAAGAAGGTAGTTAAAAAGAAGTTAATTTAAATAATATCTTAATTATTAGTTGAGGTTGAAAAGGTAACTATTTTAAATATCTTTAATATTAAAGTTAATATCTTACTTCTTAAAAAGTATATTAATATTAAAAAAGCTTTTATAAACTTTTAAACAACCTTTTTATTAATTCTTAAAACTCGATTCCTTAATACTATCTTAATATTATTTTAAATCTGCGATTTATATTTAATATTATTTTAATATTAAACTGTTTAGAAATATTAAAAGTGGTAATAACAACAATATCTTAAAAAGAGAGAGTTGTATCAATATATAATTTAGACTATTAAATCTACAAAGTCTTATTAAATTTTAATAAGACTTAATAATAATGTTTTTGATAAGTTTTATTATTTTTATTAATATTTTTATATTTTGAGGTTTTTAATAAAAATTTGAAAATATAAAGTAAAATCTGCGAAATCGATAATAACAACAATATCTTAATAATATTAGATTATATAATAAAGTTGATTACTTTATTAAATTTATTATATTATAATTAACAAAAGTACTAAAAGATTAAATCGATTTAAATAAGAATTCATCTTTTTTTTTAATAAAAGTTTGTTATAATTATTTGAAAGCTAATTTGTAAGTTAATAATATATATTAAATAAGTCTTTAAACTTTAACTAAGTATTAGTAAGTAAGTAGCAACTAATAAGAAAGTGTTTTAGAATCTTCTTTTTATTATATTTATACTTATTATTACTAGTTAAGTCAAGTTAATATATATAAACTTTAAAATAGTTATAACTTAGTTTTAGTTAATAAAAGATACTAATTATAACTTGTTTAGTTTTGAGAGGAATTACTAATTTGGATTTAGAAACTAATTTATAAATTAAAATATAATTAATCTTAAATTCAATATTATATTTCAATTTAATATATTATTCTAATACTAATTCTTACTTCTAAGTTTTGACTTTCTTAATACTAACATCTAAATAAATAAAGTTAGTTATATAAAAGTTTAACTTTTTACTAATATTTGTTTTAACTAACTTATCCACTATTTCATTCTCATCAATATTGTAATAATTAGGAATCTAAATTAATTTGATATTAGTATCTTTCTTAACTATTTGAATATTAATATTATATATTTTTATTAATTACTTTTAACTTAGATTATTATTTAATAATTGAAGTTTAAATAAAGTAGTTTGATTATTATTATAAATTATATATTCTTAATTTAGCTAAGCTAACTAGCTAGTTAATTTAATAACTTAAATAATCCTCTCTAATTTACTATTATAAATTAGCTGATTTAAACTAATATTTTACTTATATATTTAGATTAACTCTTGATTAATATCTAAGAAAGCTAGTCTAACTTTTATTTTAGTTTCAGTTTATAATTAAAACTTATTAATATAAAAGAAGTATTAATTAAAAGTCTATATTAGTACTAAGTTTTAGTGATTTAAAACTTTATCTTCTTTCGAAAGACGATTAATTCGAATATTAAAAAGGCTAGTAAAAGTCTAAGAAAAGAATTTAAATAGTTATATTAATTCTAAGCTAGCTATATTAACTAGTAAATATATTAACTATTTAATTCGATTAATTTAAATTAGCTTTAACTTTGACTTTGACTTTAACTTCTTAATCTATAATAAAACTAGCTAGTTACTATTTAAACTTATAATATCCTAGCTTTCTTAATAACTATTATAATAATTATTATAGTTATAATAACCCTCTTAAAAAAACTTATAAATTAGATAGTTTCTTAAAAGTTTAAAAGATTGAAAAGTATATTAATAGACAATATTAGCAAGCTTGATATCCAAAAGTACTAGCGCGGCTTCGATATTTATAATTAAAGTAGGACTAGTTTTAAATACTTTTAATATTTTCTAAAAAGCGAGATTTTAAAAGTTGCGAAATTAATTATTAAAACTAGTTTATTCTTTATATCAAATCGAGAAGTTGTAGTCTAAGACGTTAGCGATATAAGCAATATATAGCTAGCGTACAATGAAGGGAGATAAGCTAGTCTAAATATTAACTAATCGACTAATTTGAAAGAAAGCTAATTTAACTTAATTAATTTAAGTTAAGATATAGTTCTTATATTTTAATATGTTATCGAACTAAATTCCTAGCTACTTTATTAGCTTGAAGGGGTATATAACTTGTTAATCTAGTAACTTAACTAGATTAGTTGTTAAATCTCTAAAGAAGTAAATTAACTTGGTTTTTCTTAAATCAAACTTAATACTATTTACTATTCTAAGAGTATATAATTTATTAGCCTTTTTTTTCAAAGTCTTACAATTCTTCTTAATATTAGTCGAGCTAGCTACTAATACAATATCATCTATATAGTTTTAAATTGAGTAGCTAATAATCGAGAAAAGATTCTTAATATAAATCAAGAATAAAATCGAATTAATTAGACTACTCTAGGGAATTCTAATATTGATAAGCTTGAAAGATTCAATTTGATTATTAAAAGTTAGTCTCAATTATCTAGCTTCCAAGAAGTAACTAATTTAAATTATAAAACTAAATAGAAGTTTTAACTTTTTTAAAATAATAAGTAGTCGATTCTTAGATATATAATTGAAGGCCCCTTTGATATTAAGAAATAAAACTAATATCTTCAATTTATTTATATAATCTCCCTCGATTTTATTTGCTAGTAATAATATTATATCAATTACAAACTTTTTCAACTTACTTCCAATTTGAGAGTTATATAGTAAGGTGCTAGTTTCGGCTAGATAGCCTAATCGCTTCGTTAATATCCTCTTACTAACTTTCTCAAGATAGTTAAATAGTAATATTACTTTATAAACTTTCAAGATTAAATAATCAAACTTTTTTAATTTTTTGAAAATAGCTCTTATTACTTAGCGCTAACAAGTCGGGTAGTAGCCGAAATTGATAAGAAGGCTGAAGACCTTATAAAATAAGTTAGGAATAGTTTAATAAGCTTTAGTAATAATTTCCTAGCTAATTCTATCTAGCCTTGGAGTTTTTCCTTTAATTTTCATTGAACAAACTCTTTCCAGTTTGCTAGCAGCTAGCTTCAGCTAGGTATCGACTTTATAAGTATCCTAAGTAGAGCTAGTCGAAATTAGAGGCTTTGAGAACAAGGTAGCTCTTAAAATAGCTACTTTTCTATCGAAAGTTGACTAGTTTAAAATCGAAAGTAATTGACAACTCGAGTAGCTTTTAGTATAGTTAAAAGCTTTAAAAATTGACTTCGAGTTTTTAGTCTCCAAGAAGGTATTCTAGTAATTCTGTTTAGTATACTTAATAGCTGAAAAGTAAAGGTTTCTAGCTAAGTTATAACTTTGATTTTGACTTTCACTTCTTTATACTCTTAGCATTGATTTCTATAATTCCTTTAGTTTGAGGGTCTACTAAGGCTTGGCTCTCAACTTAAGTTTTATTCTCGAAATCACACTGGTTGCTGCTAGCTCGATTAATTGCGTTAGCTTAGAAGAGATATTCTTAAAATAAGTTATACTTGATATTTCAAAGTTTAACCTGGTTCTCGTAACTTCTGAGGAGTCTTGGTTGAGAACTAAGCTCTTATTAGCTAAATCAACTAGCCTGTCTTTAAACAAGTCCTAGTTAGCCTTCTTAGTATTAAAGAATTGAAGTAGGTTTAAGTAGCTTTGATTTAACTTCAGATTTTTAATTGTAAAGAAGATCGGATAGTGATTTGAGCTTAGGCTGTCTAGTACTTGCTAGTTATCTATATACCTCGCTACTCTTGAAGTAGCAAGTGTCAGATCCAAGACTAAAGAGCTAGAGCCTCGAAAGAAGGTTTTAGCCTCGATTTTATTTAAAAGTTCAAAGTTATTATTTTTAATCTAGCTGACTAATCGGGTTCCGGCTTGAGTATTGGCTGTTGAGGGGTCCTACCAAGGGTGATAAGCGTTGAAATCCCCTAGGATAAGCGAATTAGTCGAGATAACTCTTGGAAACAAACTTCTCTCAACTATTTTAGATCTCTTGCTTTCTAGTTAGCTAGTCTCATTATAGACGTTGACTATTTCAAGTGTATTGATTCTATAATCTAGTTAGACTATTAATAAGTCCGAATCCAAATTATCCGGCGCTAGCGTCACTCCAATCTTAAGAACTTTTGAAGTGTATATCAAGGTTCAAGGTTTGAATTCGCGGGTTGACGTCAGGAGCTGGTTAAAGCTGGGGTGGGCTATAGACCGACTCTGAAGGTAGTTCCAGTTCTCAGCTATAATCCAGAGCTCTTGGATTATTAATAAGTTAATTTTTAACTTGATAATAAAGTTGAGAGCTACTTTAGTCTTTAGTAAACTTTTGTTGAGATTTATTTATAATACTTGGATATCCTAGCTATTTATAAGCTAATATTAACTCTCTTTATTACCTTATACACCTCACACGATTTTGAGTCGCTAGTGTGAGGTTGGGAGCAGTTATAGCATTTTAAAGCTAAATGAGAGTAGGCTTTCCTACAGATATTATAGATGTTATAAGAGTGTTGAGAGGTTGAGTGAGGCTCTATATATAAGCTACACTTAGCTTGGCGTTAGCAATATTAAATCACATGCTTGAATCCTTAGCACTTCGTATATTATATTGACTTTACTATACTTAATAGCTTCTCGGCTTTAATTGAAATTCTAGTAATATAAACTCGGTTTCTTATATACTTTTCAACTTCCTTATTAGTTTTAAAAGAGACTACTACTGATCTCGCTCACTTAGCCACGCAGTTAGCTTCTAAGAAGAGCTAATAAAGAGTTTTAATTAGTTGAAAGTTAAAAAAGAAATTAAAAGTCTTTATCTCTTTTAGGATTAGTCTTATACCTTCAAGGGTGTTAAAGTCGCTTGTAGAGATCCTATATAATACTATTTTATACTAGAGTTCGTTCTTTTAAATAGTCTTAAAATTTATAAGATTTTTCTAAATATTAAGCTTCTTAATTAGAAAATCGGTAATATAAAGGGGTGTAGTAGTTAGGATCAAGTTCTTCTTATTAGCGGCGCTAGTGATAGCCGAGACTACTAGGCCTTTAACCCCTTTAGCCTTGAAAGCTTTGTTTATTGAATTGTAAATAAAAAGAGTTGAAAAAGAAGTTAAAGTATTACAGATTAAGATAAGTTGATTTTGTAGTTTAGACTTAGTTTGTAGCTTGGCTTTAGGCTTGATAGTCGTCTATTCGGAGGCCTCAGAGGCCCTGGCAGCAACGATGTTAGCGAAAGTAGCCTAGGCTGGATTTTAAGCGATTTTAGTGATTTTTGGCAGGTGAGTTGCTAGGATAGCGAGGTTCACCGGGCGGGTTACCAGGAGGGTCGCCGGGGGTATGGCAGGAGCTTTGGCAGGGGCTTTAGCCTTAGCTTGAACTTCGACTCATTAAATTATATATTCTAAGTTGTTGATTTGAGAAGCTAGTTAGTTTATAACTTTTTTAACTTTACCGAATTCGGTATAATCATAGAATATCTCAATTAAGTTTAGAATTAAACTTTGTTTATTTTAGAAATCAGTCAAAATATATACTTTAACTAATAAGTCTTAGACTTCTAAGATAAACTTATTAACTAAATTATTAATAAGAGTTTGATAAAGGTTAGATTTCAGGATTTTATTAGTCTGGTTTAAAGTAAAAAGGTTATCTTATTTAGAAAGGTGGAGTGAAATTCTACCGAGGTTAGTAGTTATATCAAGAGTAGGCTTTACAAAGAGGTCCGAGCTTAAAGTATTGGAAAAGCTAAATAAGTCAATATTAAGATAGAATCGCTAGGTTACTAGAAGTAATAGCGACAATATAATATTTATAGTAGTATCTATAATATCTAATATAGTCGGAGGGCTAGATTAAATCGCAGTAACAGCTAACAAAGTACGAGAATCCAAAGTTAGTTGTTATACAAAGATTGAAGAGTCTATTTTAAAGACTGATAATAATATATTATTTAATATAATATACTTAGACTTAAACAAGTGTTCTTAGCTTTTAGATATACTTTAAATCTTTAATACTTTCAAATATTTACAATTAAGCAAGTTGTATTTAATATCGTATCCTTAATATTATTAGTTTAGATAGCTGAATCTTAGAAGTTAGAAGTGTTGGAATTGTTAGCGACAACGATATCTTAAGAACCTTGAGTTATACTAATATATAAATTACTTTATCAAATCCGCGAAGTCTTATTAAATCTTATTAAGACTTATTAATAATATTTTTAATGATTTTTATTACTTTTATTAATATTTTTATATTTTTGAAAATTTTTCGAAATTTAGTAATATAAAGTTAAAATCGATGAAATTAATAGTGATAGCAATATCTCGATAACACTAGATTATATAATAAAGTTGATTGCTTTATTGAATCCACTATACTATAATTATTAAAAGTACCGAAAGATCGGATCGATTTGAATAAGAATTCGTCTTTTTTCAATAAATATTGATTTTAAAATATTGTAATAATAAATATTATATTGGAGATCAAATAATATATTTCAGTCTAAATACTAAAGTCCTCTTAGTTACTTTATAAACTTTATATAGCTTTGAGTTACTAGTGTGGGATTGAGTGTAATTAGTATACTTTAAAGCTAAATATAAACAGACTTTGCCGTGGGTACTACAAACGCTGTAGAAATACTAGGAGGTTATATATAGCTTAGTATATAAGTTGCATTTAGTTTAATATTAGCAGAACTAAGTTGTATATCTAAAGCCTTAGTATTTAAAATATTAAGTCAACTTAGTTATATTTAATAGCTTCTTAATTCTAATTAAGATTCTAATAATATAGATACGATTTTAAATATATTTATCTACTTCTTTGCTAGTTTTAAATAAGATTATTATTAAATTAGCTTTTTTAGCTATTTGGTTAGCTTCGAAGAATAGTTAATAAAGAGTATTAATTGATTTAAAATTCAAGCTTAAGTTGAAAGTCTTAAACTTTTTTAAAATTAATTTTATACTTTCTAAAATATTAAAGTTGGTGGTAAAAATCTTATAAAATACTACTTTATTTTTTTTTTTTTTTTTTATTTTTACAACTTATATAAATTTAAGATTATAATAGATTGGCTAGCGGCTAATCTGCTAGCAGCTAAGTATATATAGAGTTTAAGTATATATAATATTATATATAATAAAGAGATATTAAAAGTCTAATCTTGATAAAGGAAATAATAATAAATATTAGTAGTAAAGTATATAGATAATTAGTAAATATTAAATAACTTAGATTCAAATTATTAACTGATCTTCTTTATAATTAAGAATTTAAGTTTTTAAAACTATTTAAATCTACTTTAATTTTTTAATACTAAAAAGGTTGATTAAGACTTATTTAAAAATAAGCTAGTTGATTTAGTTAAAAAGAATTTAGTTCTTAATTAAAGCTTTTTAGAAGTTATAAGAACTAAGTTAAACTTTGAAATATTAAATATAACTTATTTTAAAAATATCTCTTCTAAGCTAATATAACTAATCGAGCTAGTAGTAGCTAGTACGATTTCGAGAATAAAGTCTAAGCTAAAAACTAAATCTTAGTAAACTCTTAAGCTAAAGAAATTATAAAAATCGATGTTAAGAATATAAAGAAGTAAAAATCAAAGTTAAAGTTATAACTTAGTTAGAAACTTTTACTTTTCGGCTATTAAGTATATTAAATAAAGTTACTAGAATATCTTTTTAAAGATTAAAAACCTGAAATCAATTTTCAAAGCTTTTAACTATACTAAAAGTTACTTAAGTTGAAACCTTCTCTTAATTTTAAACTAATCAACTTTTAATAAAAAAGCAGTTATTTTAAAAGCTACCTTATTTCCAGAATCTCTAATTTCGACTAACTCTACTTGAGATACCTATAAAGTTGATAATTAGTTTAAGCTAGCTACTAGTAAGCTAGAAAGAGCTTGTTTAATAAAAATCAAAGGAAAAACTTTAGGATTAGACAGAATTAGTTAGGAAATTATTATTAAAACTTATTAAACTATTCCTAATTTATTTTATAAGGTTTTTAGCCTACTAATCAATTTCAGCTACCACTCAACTTGCTAATACTAAGTAATAAAAGCTATTTTCAAAAAGCTAAAAAAGCTTAATTATTTAATCTCAAAAACTTATAAGATGATATTACTACTTAATTATTTTAAGAAGGTTAATAAGAGGATATTAGCAAAGTATTTAAGCTATTTAACTAAGATTAGTACTTTATTATATAACTTTTAAATTGGAAGTAAGTTGAAAAAGTCTATAGTTAATACAACGTTATTATTAGCGAATAAAATTAAAAGAGATTATATAAATAAATTTAAAACTTCAATTTTATTTCTTAATATTAAAGAGGCTTTCGATTATATATCTAAAAACTGACTATTTACTATTTTAAAAGAGTTAAAACTTTTATTTAATCTTATAACTTAGATTAACTACTTTCTAAAAGCTAGATAGTTGAGACTAGCTTTTAATAATTAAATTAAGCTTTTCAAGTTTATTAATATTAGAATTCCTCAAAGTAGCTTGATTAATTCGATTTTATTTTTAATTTATATTAGGAATCTCTTCTCAATTATTAACTACTTAATCTGAAGTTATATAGATAATATCGTATTAGCAACTAGCTCGACTAGTATCAAGAAGAATTATAAGACTTTAGAAAGAGAGGCTAATAAGTTATATACTCTTGAAATAGCGAATAATATCAAGTTTAATTTTAAAAAGACTAAGTTAATTTACTTCTTTTCTAAATAATCAATAACTAATTCAGTTAAACTATTGAATTAAGAAGTTATATACCTTTCTAAGTTAGTAAGGTAACTAAGAATTTAGTTTAATAATATACTAAAATATAAGAATTATATTTTAATCTAGATTAGTTAAACTAAATCAGTTTTTCTTCAAATTAGTTATTTAATTAATATTTAAACTAGCTTATCCCCCTTTACTATATACTAGCTATATATCGCTTATATTATTAGCATCTTAGACTACAACTCTTTAATTTAATATAAAGAATAAATTAACTTTAAAAGTCAACTTCAAAGCTTTTAAAACCTTGCTTTTTAAAAAATATTAAAAGTATTTAAGATTAGTTTTACTTTGGCTATAGATATTAAAGCCGCGCTAGTACTTTTAAATATTAGACTTACTAACGCCGCCTACTAATACGCTTTTCAATTACTTAAATTCTCAAGAAGCTATTTAATTTATAAACTTCTTTAAAAAGGTTATTATAACTATAATAACTATTATAATTACAATGATATTATAAACTTAAATAGTAATTAGCTAGCTTTACTACAGATTAAGAAGTTTAAATCAAAGTTAAAGTTAAAGCCTATTTAAATTAATTGAATTAAATATTTAATATACCTACTTGTTAATATAACTAACTTAGAATTAATATAATTATTTAAATTCCTTCTTTGAACTTTAACTACTTTTTATAATATCCGGATTAACTACTTATCAAAAGAGAATAAGATATTAGATTACTAGAATTTAGTATTAATATAAGTTAATAATTAGTACTCTTTTTATATTAATAAGTTTTAATTATAAACTGAGATTAAAATAGAAGTTAAATTAACTTTTTTAAATACTAATTAGAAGTTAATTCGAGTATATAAGTAGAATATTAGTTCAAATCAGCTAGTTTATAATAGCGAACTAGAAGGAATCATTTAAGTAGTTAAATTAGCTAGTTAATTAGCTTAGTTAAATTAAGAATATATAATATATAATAATAATTAGGCTGTTTTATTTAAGTTCTAATTACTAAACAATAATTTAAATTAAGAGTAACTAATAAGAATATACAATATTAATATTATAATAATTAATAAAAGTGTTAGTATTAAATTAGCTTAAGTTTCTAGTTACTACGATATCGATAGAAATGAAATAATAGATAAACTAATTAAAGTAGATATTAATAAAAAATTGAACTTTTATATAACTAGCTTCATTTACTTAGATATTAGTATTAAGAGAATTAAGATTTAGAAATAGGAATTAATATTAAACTAAGTTAAAACTAAACTTAAATATATCGACTTTAAAACTAATTATATTTCAATTTACAAATTAGCTTCTAGATCTAAGCTAGCAATCCTTTTTAAAACTAAACAAGTTATAATTAATACTTTTTATTAATTAAAACTAGGTTATAATTATATTAAAGTTTATATATACTAACTTAATCTAACTAGTAATAATAAATATAAATATAATAAAAAGAAGACTTTTAAATATCTTCTTATTAATTGTTAACTACTTGCTAATATTTATACTAAGTTCAAAAACTTTTTTAATATATATTATTTTAGCTTACCCCTCTTATTAAATACTAAACTCAATATCGAAGCTACTTTCGAATTCTTATATAAAACTGAAATTTATATTTAGAAATATTATTTAATCTAATCACTTAACTTCTAAATTGCTTATTAATTAAATTGAATTACTAAATTATTACTACTAAATTTAATATTAGCTTAATATATAATATTTAGATATTTAATATTTAATACTATTTTAATATTATATAATTAAGCTAGTTCAACTTAATACTTTCTTTAATATTATAAGTTGAAGTTTGGATTTAAGATACTATTATTATTATTTTATTATTATTTCTTTAACTAGAGTTAGACTTTTAATATCTCTTTATTATATATAATATTGTATATACTTAAAACACTATATATACTTAGCCGTTAGCAGGTTAGCTACTAGCCGACCTACTATAATCTCAGACTTATATAAGTTGTTAAAATGAAAAAAAAAAAAAAAAAATAATAAATATTAATAATAACGTTTTAAATCCAAACTTCAACTTATAATATTAAAGAAAGTATTAAGCTAAACCAGCTTAATTGTATAATATTAAGATGATATTAAGTATTATCTATTTAAATATCAAATATTAAATTAGTATTAAATATTAATAATAATAATTTGATAATTCTAATTTGATTAGTAATTCAACTTTCATTGAAAAAACTCAAATTCTTATTTAAATCGACTTGATCTTTTAGTACTCTTATCAATTATAATACAGCGGATTCAATAAAACAATTAACTTTATTATACAATTTAATGTTATTGAGATATTGTTATCATTGTCGATTTCGCAGATTTTACTTTATATCTTCAAATTTTTATTAAAAAACTTTAAAATACAAAAATATTAATAAAAGTATAAAACTTATTAAAAATATTATTATTAAAGCTTATTAAGATTTAATAAGATTTTGTGAACTTAATAGTTTAAATTGTATATCGATACAACCTCCTTTTCTTAAGATATTATTGTTATTACTACTTTTAGTATTTTTAAATAATTTAATATTAAGATGATATTAAATATAAATCGTGGATTTAAAATAATATTAAGATAGTATTAAAGAATCAAGTTTTAAAAATTAATAAAAAGGCTGTCTAAGAGTCTATAAGAGCTTTCTTGATATTAATATATTTTTTAAAAAGTAAGATATTGACTTCGATATTAAGAGTATTTAAAATAGCTACTCTTTTAATTTTAATTAATAATTAAGATATTATTCAAACTAGCTCCTTTTTAACTACCTTCTTAGTAGCTATAGTTATTAAGTTTAATTTTCTTATTATAGATACTATTATAAATATTACTATCTTATTATTACTTTTAATAACTCTTCGATTCTATTCTAATATTAATTTATTTAACCTTTTTAATATTTTAAACTTGGACTTTCTTGTAAAACCCACTTCTAATAATATTACTAGATCTAATATTATTTTCTTTTATTTTTTTAAAAGAGTGAACCTCTTTTTAATCGATTGAAATAATAAAAATTTGAAATCAACTTTAAATACAATCTTAATTAATAATCTAGCTAATAAGTTTATCTTAGAAGTTTAGAATCTTTTAGTTAAAGTTTATACTTTTATTAACTTCTAGAATAAATAAAGTTTTATTCTTAATCTTATTAAGATATTTTGAGATTATACTAAATTTAATAAGATTAAAAAAGTTACTAACTAATTAGCCTTTTAAATTAACAACTTAGAATATATAACTTGCTGAGTTGAAGCCTAAGTCTAAACTAAAGTTTAAACCTTTACTAAAGCTTCTACTATACTTTTAGTAACTCTTCTAGTAACTTCTACTATCTTGAAAACTTAGTTAATACTAAAAGTAACGAAAATCGCTTAAAATCTAACCTAAGCTACCTTCGCTAACATCGCTACTATTAAAGTCTTTAAAGCTTTTGAATAGATAATTATTAAGTCTAAAGCTAAGCCTTAAATTAAATTTAAACCTCAAAATCAACTAATTTTAATTTATAATATTCTAATCTCTTTTTCAACTCTTTTTATTCACAACTTGATAAATAAAGCTTTTAAGACTAAAGGAATTAAAAACCTAATTATCTTAGTTATTATCAACGCTACTAACAAGAAGAACTTAGTTTTGATTATTATACCTCTTTATATTACCGACTTTCTAATTAAGAAGCTCAATATTTAAAAAAATCTTATTAACTTCAAAGCTATTTAAAAGAATAAACTTTGATATAAAATAGTATTCTATAAGATCTTTATAAGTAATTTCAATACCTTTGAAAATATAAAACTAATCTTAAAAGAAATTAAAACTTTTAATTTCTCTCTTAACTTCAAACCAATCGAAACTCTTTATTAGCTCTCTTTAGAAACTAATCGTGTAGTTAAACAAGTGAGATTAGTAATAGTCTTCTTCAAGACTAGTAAGGAAGTTAAGAGGTATATTAGAAACCGAGTTTATATTATTAAAATATCAATTAAAACTAAGAAATTACTAAGTATAGTAAAGTTAACTTAATATACTAAATACTAGGGATTCGAGTATATAACTTAATTTTACTAATATTAAGCTAAGTATAGCTTATATACAAAGCTTTACTCAACCTTCTAATACTTCTACAATATTTATAATACTTGTAGAAAAGTTTGTTTTTACTTAGCTTTAAAATACTATAACTACTTACTACTTTACACTAGCGATTCTAAATTGTATAAAGTGTATAAAGTAACGAAGAAAGTTAATATTAGCTTATAAATAGTTAGGATATCTGAGTATTACAAGTAAATTTTAATAAAAGTTTACTAAGAACTAAAGTAGCTCTTCAACTAGCTATTAACTTAAAAATTAACTTATTAATAATCCAAGAGCCTTGGATTATAATTGAGAACTAAAACTACTTTTAGAATCAGTCTATATCACATTTTAGCTTCAACTAGCTCTTAGTGTTAACTTACGAATTCAAGCTTTGAACTTTGATATATATTTTAAAAGTTCTTAAGATTAAAGTAATATTAGCGCTGGATAATTTAGATTCGAACTTATTAATAGTCCGACTTAGTTAAAGAACTAATATATTTAAGATAATTAATATCTACAATAAGATTAATTAGTAAGAAAACGAGAAGTCTAAAATAGTTGAGAGAAGCTTATTTCTAAGAGTTATCTCGACTAATTCGCTTATTTTAAAGAATTTCAATACTTATCACCTTTAGTAGAACCTCTTAGCAGCTAATACTCAAGCTAGAACTCGATTAGTCAATTGGATTAAAGATAATAACCTTGAACTTTTAAATAAAATTAAAGTTAAAACCTTCTTTCAAAGTACTAGCTCTTCAGTTTTAAATTTAATACTTGCTAATTTAGAAGTAGTAAGGTGTATAGATAACTAGTAAGTACTTAATAGCTTAAACTCAGATTACTATCTAATCTTCTTTATAATTAAAAATCTAAAATCAAATTAAAGTTACTTAAACCTACTTTAATTCTTTAATACTAAAAAGGCTAATTGAGACTTGTTTAAAGACAAGCTAGTTGATTTGACTAAGAAAAGCCTAATTCTCAACCAGAACCCTCCAGAAGTTACGAGAACTAAGTTAAACTTTAAAGTATTAAATATGATTTATTTTAAGAATATCTCTTCTAAGCTAACACAATTAATCGGGCTAGTAGCAGCTAGTACGATTTCGAGAACGAAGCCTAAGCTGAGAGCTAAACCTTAATAGACTTCCAAGCTAAAGGAATTATAAAAATTAATACTAAGAGTATAAAGAAATAAAAGTCAAAGTTAAAATTATAACTTAGTTAGAAACCTTTACTTTTCAACTATTAAATATACTAAACGAAGTTATTAGAATACCTTCTTAAAGATTAAAGACTCGAAATCAATTTTCAAAGCTTTTAGCTATACTAAAAACTACTCGAATCGACAACTACCCTCGATTTTAAACCAGTTAACTTTCGATAAAAAAGCAGCTATTTTGAAAGCTACTTTATTCTTAGAACCTCCAATTTCGACTAGTCCTACCTAGGATACTTATAAAGTCAATACTTAGCTTAAGCTAACTACTAGTAAGTTGGAAAAAACTTGTTTAATAAAAATCAAAGGGAAAACTCCGAGGCTAGATAGAATTAGCTAGGAAATTATTATTAAAGTTTACTAAACTATTTCTAACTTATTTTATAAAGTTTTCAACTTCCTTATCAACTACAGCTACTACCCGACTTGCTGGCGCTAAGTAATAAAAGCTATTCTCAAAAAGCTAAAAAAGTTTGATTATTTAGTCTTTAAAGTTTATAAAATAATATTACTATTTAATTATTTTAGGAAAGTTAGTAAGAGGATATTAGTAAAACAATTAGATTACTTAGCTAAAACTAGTACTTTACTATACAACTCTTAAATTAGAAGTAAGTTGAAAAAGTCTATAATTGATATAATACTTTTACTAGTAAATAAAATTGAAGGAGATTATATAAATAAATTTAAGATATTAGTTTTATTCCTTAACATTAAAAGAGCCTTTAATTATATATTCAAAAACCAACTACTTACTATTTTAAAAGAGCTAAAACTTCTACTTAGTTTTATAACTTAAATTAATTACTTTCTAGAAACTAGATAGTTGAGATTAGCTTTTGATAATCAAATTAAGCTTTTCAAGCTTATCAATACTAGAATTCTCTAAAGTAGTCTAATTAATTCGATTTTATTCTTGATTTATATTAAGAATCTTTTCCTAACTATTAGTTATTCGATTTGGAGTTATATAAACAATATTATATTAGCAGCTAGCTCAACTAATATCAAGAAGAACTGTAAGACTTTGGAAAGAGAGGTTAATAAACTATATACTCTTGGAATAATAAATAGTATCAAGTTTAACTTTGAAAAAACCGAGTTAATCTACTTCTTTTCTAAAAGTTCAATAACTAATTCGGTTAAATTATTAGATCAATAAATTATATACCTCTCTAAGCTAGTAAGGTAGCTAGGAATTTAATTTAATAATATACTAAAATATAAGAACTATATCTTAACTTAAATTAGTTAAGCTAAATTAGCTTTTCTTCGAATTAGTTGTTTAATTAATATTTAAATTAGCTTATCCCTTTTCGCTGTATACTAATTATATATCGCTTGTATTGCTAGCATCTTAGACTACAGCTCTTCGATTTAGTATAAAAGATAAGTTAATTTTAAAAGTCAACTTTAAAGCTTTTAAAACTTTGCTTTTTAAAAAATACTAAAAGTATTTAAGACTAATTCCGCTTTAGTTATAAATATCGAAGCCGCGCTAATACTCTTAGATATTAAGCTTATTAATATTGTCTACTAATATATCTTTCGATTACTTAAACTTTTAAGAAGCTATTTAATTTATAAACTTCTTTAAAAAAGTTATTATAATTATAATAGCTACTATAACTACAACGATATTATAAACTTAAATAGTAATTAGCTAGCCTTACTATAGATTAAGAAGCTTAAATTAAAGTTGAAGTTAAAGCTTATTTAAATCGACCGAATTAGATATTCAATATACTTACTAATCGATATAATTAGCTTAGAACTAATATAACTATTTAAATTCTCTTCTTAGA
The DNA here is from genome assembly GCA_026226035.1 of Clarireedia monteithiana. NCBI lineage: Eukaryota > Fungi > Ascomycota > Leotiomycetes > Helotiales > Rutstroemiaceae > Clarireedia > Clarireedia monteithiana. Next base: position 22,057 of record JANHAD010000204.1, read on the forward strand.
TTCTAACTACCTTTTATAATATTCGGATTAACCGCTTATTAAAAGAAGACGAAGTATTGAATTACTGAGATTTAGTGCTAATATAAGTTAATAATCAATATTTCTTTTATACTAATAAATCTCAATTACAAACTAAAACTAGAATAAAAGTTAGATTAACTCTTTTAAATACTAATCAAAAGTTAATTTAAGTGTATAAATAGAATATTAATTTAAATCAGATAGTCTATAATAGTGAATTAGAAGAGATTACTCAAGTTATTAAATTAGCTAGCTAGCTAGCTTAGTTGAATTAAGAATATATAGTTTATAATAATAATCAAGTTACTTTATTTAAACTTCAATTACTAAATAACAACTTAAGCTAAAAGTAATTAATAAGAATATATAATATTAATACTCAAATAGTTAAGAAGAGTATTAATATTAAATTAACTTAAGTTTCTAACTATTACAATATCGATAAAAATAAAATAGTAGATAAGCTAATTAAAGCAAGTATTAGCAAAGAGCTAGACTTTTATATAACTAGCTTCGCTTACTTAAATACTAATATTAAGAAAGTTAAAATTTAGAAGTAGAAATTAGTATTAGAATAATATACTAAATCGAAATATAATATTGAATTTAAGATTAATTATATTTCAATCTATAAATTAGCTTTTAAATCTAGACTAGCAATTCCTTTTAAGACTAAGTAAGTTACAGTTAATACTTTTTATCAACTAAAGTTAAGCTATAATTACTTTAAAACTTATATATATCGATTTAGCTTAACTAGTAATAATAAATATAAATATAGTAAAAAGGAGATTTTAGAATATCTTCTTATTAATTACTACTTACTTACTAATACTCGACTAAAGTTTAAAAACTTATTTAATATATATTATTTTAACTTACCTCTTTTATTAGATATTAAACTCAATATCGAAATTACTTTCAAATTCCTTCGCGAAACTAAGATCTATATTTAGAAATATTATTTAATCTAGTTACTTAACTTTTAAATTGCTTACTAATCAAATTGGATTATCAAATTATTATTATTAATATTTAATACTAGTTTAATATTCGATATTTAAATAAATAATACTTAATACTATTTTAATATTATATAATTAAGTTGAATTAACTTAATATTTTCCTTAATATTATAATTTTAGTTTGAAGTTTAAAAATTATTATTATTATTTTTACTATTATTTCTTTATTTAAAATTAGACTTTCAATATTCTTTCACTATATATAATATTATATATACTTAATATATTATATATACCTAGCTATTAGCAGGTTAGTTGCTAGCTAACTTACTATAATCTTAGACTTATATAAGTTGTAAAAATAAATATAAAAAAAAAAAAATTTAATTAGTAAGTAATTTAAAAGTTAAATAACTAAGTTAAGTAATATTTTCGAATATAGATCTTAGTCTTTTTAAAGAATTCGAAGGTAGTTTCGATATTAAGTTTAGTATCTAATAAAAAAAGGAGGCTAAAGTGAAGTGTATTAAAAGAGTCTTTAAACTTTATTTAAGTGCTAGCAAATAGATAACAATTAATAAGAAAGTGTTTTAAAATCTTCTTTTTACTATATTTATACTTATTATTATTAGTTAAACTAAGTCAATATATATAAGTTTTGAAATAGCTATAGCTTAGTTTTAACTAATAAAAAGCGCTAGTAGTAACTTGTTTGATTTTAAAGAGAATTGCTATTTTAGTTTTAAATACTAATTTGTAAATTAAAGTATAATTAGTTTTAAAATTAGTATTGTACTTTGATTTAGTATATTATTCTAATACTAATTTCTATTCTTAAATCTTAATTTTCTTGATACTAACATCTAAGTAGGCGAAGCTAGTTATATAAGAGTTTAAATCCTTACTAATACTTGTTTTAACTAGTTTATCTACTATTTCGTTTCTATTAACATTGCAATATCTTAGAACCTAGACTAGTTTAATACTAGTATTTTTATTGACTATTTAAATATTAATATTATATATTTTTAATAATTATTCTTAACTTAGATTATTATTTAGTAATTAAAATTTAAGTAGAGTAACCTGATTATTACTATATACTATATATTCTTAGTTTAACTAAGCTAGTTGATTTACTAATTCGATAACTTAAGTAATTCTTTCCAATTCACTATTGTAAACTAGCTGATTTAAACTAATATTCTACTTTTTTTTTTTTTTTTTTTTTTTATTTTTACAACTTATATAAGTTTAAGACTATAATAAGTTAGTTAATAGTTAACTCGCTAGCGGCTAGGTATATATATAAGGTTTAAATATATATAATACTATATATAGTGAAGAGATACTAAGGGTCTAGCTCTAGATAAAGAAATAATAGTAAAAATAATAATAATAGTTTCTAAACTCCGAACTTAAAATTATAATATTAAGAAAAATATTAAGTTAAACTAACCTAATTATATAATATTAAGATAATATTAAATATTATCTATTCAAATATCGAATATTAAGTTAGTATTAAACTTAATAAAGATAATTTAATAATCTAATTTAATTAGTAAGTAATTTTAAAAGTTAAGTAACTAAGTTAAATAATATTTTCAAGTGTAAATTTCAGTATCTCGCAGGAATTCGAGTGTAGCTTCAATATTAAACTTAGTATCTAATAAAAGAGGTAGGCTAAGATAATATATATTAAAAGAGTCTTTAAGTTTAATATAGGTATTAGCGAGTAAGTAGCAGTTAATAAAAAGATATTTAAAAGTCTTTTTTTTATTATATTTATATTTATTATTACTAGTTAAACTGAGTTAGTATATATATACTTTAAGGTAATTATAACTTAATTTAAGTTAGTAAAAAGTGTTAATTATAACTTATTTAGTTTTAAAAGAGATTACTAACTTAGATTTAAAAGCTAGTTTGTAAGTAGAAATATAATTTATCTTAGATTTAATTTACTTAGATTTAACTTAGTTTAATACTAATTCTTATTTTTAAGTTTTAATTCTTTTAATACTAATATCTAAATAAACGAAGTTAATTATATAAAAGTTTAGTTCTTTATTAATACTTACTTTAATTAGTTTATCTACTATTTCGTTCTCGTTAATATTATAGTATTTTAGAACTTAGACTAATTTAATATTAACACTTTTATTAACTATTTAAATACTAGTATTATATATTCTTATTAATTATTTTTAGTTTAAATTGTTATTCAACAATTAAAACTTAAATAAAGTAATCTAATTATTATTATATATTGTATATTCTTAGTTTAAATAGGCTAGTTAACTAGCTAATTTAATAATCTAAATAATTCCCTCTAGTTTACTATTATAGACTAGCTGATTTAAGCTAATATTCTACTTATACATTCGGATTAGCTTCTGATTAGTATTTAAAAAAGCTAGTTCAACTTCTATTTTAATCTCAATTTATAATTAGAACTTATTAGTATAAAAGAAGTATTAATTATAAACTTATATTAGTATTAAGTTCTAATAGTCTAAAACTTTATTTTCTTTAAAAAAACAATTGATTCGAATGTTAAAAGAGTTAATAAAAGTCTAAAGAAGGAATTTAAAGAGTTATATTAATTCTAAATTAGTTATATCGATTAGTAAATATATTGAATACTTAATCTAATCGATTTGAATTAGCTTTAGCTTCGACTTTAATTTAAACTTTTTAATTTATAATAAAGCTAGCTTATTGTTATTTAAACTTATAATATTATAATAGCTATTATAATAACTATTTTAATAATCCTTCTAAAGAAGCTTATAAATTAAATAGCTTTTTAAAAGTTTAAATAATTGAAAAGTATATTAATAAATAATGTTAGTAAGTCTAATATCTGAAGATACTAGTATAGCTTCGATATTTATAACTAGTACGAAGCTAGTTTTAAATACTCTTAATATTTTTTAAAGAGCGAGATTCTAAAAGTTACGAAGTTGATTATTAAAACTAGTTTGTCTTTTATATTAAATCGAGAAGCTATAGTCTAAGACGCTAACGATATAAGCGATATATAGTTAGTATACTACGAAAAGAGATAAATCGGTTTAGATATTAGTTAGTCAACTAATTCGAAGGAAAGTTGATTTAGTTTAATTAATTTAAATCAAGATATAATTCTTATATTTTAGTATATTATTAAACTAAATTCCTAGCCACCTCACTAGCTTGAAGAGGTGTATAACTTCTTGATTTAGTAATTTAATCGAATTAGTTATTGAATCTTTAAAAAAGAAGTAGATTAGCTTAGTCTTTTTAAAGTTAAACTTGATATTATTCGTTGTTTTAAAAGTATATAGTTTATTAGCCTTTCTTTTCAAAGTCTTATAATTCTTCTTAATACTAATCAAGCTAACAACTAGCGCGATATTATCTATATAACTTCAAATTAAATAACTAATTATTAGAAAGAGATTTCTAATATAAATCAAAAATAAAATCGAACTAATTAAACTACTTTAGAGAATTCTAATATTAATAAGTTTAAAAGGCTTAATTTGATTATTAAAAGTTAATCTCAGTTGTCTAGCTTCTAAGAAGTAGCTAACTTAAGTTATAAGACTAAGTGGAAGTTTCAACTTTTTTAAAATTGTAAGTAGCTAATTCTTAAATATATAATCGAAGACTCTTTTGATATCTAAAAATAAAACTAATATTCTACTTATATACTCAGATTAGCTTTTAATTAGTATTTAGAAAAGTTAGTTTAACCTCTATTCTAGTTTCGATTTGTAATTAGAATTTATTAGTATAAAAGAAGTATTAATTATTAACTTATATTAATATTGTATTTTAGTAATTCAATAATTCGTCCTTTTTTAATAAACGACTAATCCGGATATTAAAGAGAGTAGCTAAGATCTAGAAAGGAAATTTAAATAGTTATATTAATTTTAAACTAGCTATATCGACTAGCAAGTATATTAAATACTTAATTTAATCGATTTAAGTTAACTTTAACTTCAACTTTAATTTAAGCTTTTTAATTTATAGTAAGGCTAGCTAATCACTATTTAAGTTTATAATATCGTTATAGTTATAATAACTATTATAATAATTTTAATACTCTTTTTAAAGAAGTTTATAAATTAGATAGCTTCTTAAAAGTTTAAGTAATCGAAAAGTGTATTAGTAAATAGTATTAATAAGTCTAATATCTAAGAGTATTAATACAACTTCAATATCTATAATTAATATAAAGTTAGTTTTAAATACTTTTAATATTTTCTAAAAAGTAAAATTTTGAAAACTTCGAAATTAGTTATTAAAGCTAGTTTATCTTTTATACTAAATTAGGAAGTCGTAGTCTAAAACGCTAACAATATAAGTAATATATAGTTAGTATATAATAATAGAAGATAAACTAATCTAAATATTAGCTAGTTAGCTAATTTGAAAGAAGGCTAATTTAGTTTAATTAATTCGAATTAAAATATAATTTTTATATTTTAATATATTATTGAATTAAATCTTTAACTACTTTACTAGCTTAGAAAGATGTATAATTTCTTAATTTAATAATTTAATTGAATTAGTTGTTAAATCTTTAGAAAAGAAATAAATTAACTTAGTCTTTTTAAAATCAAACTTAATACTATTCGCTATTTCAAGAGTATATAACTTATTAACCTCTCTTTCCAAAGTCTTGCAATTCTTCTTTAAACTAGTTAAGTTAACAACTAATATAATATCGTTTATATAACTTCAAACTAAATAGCTAATAGTTAAGAAGAGATTCTTAATATAAATCAAGAATAAAATTAAACTAATTAGGCTACTTTGAGGGATTCTAATATTGATAAGCTTGAAAGACTTAATTTAATTATTAAAAGCTAATCTCAATTATTTAACTTCTAGGAAATAACTAATCTAAGTTATAAAATTAAGTGGAAGTTTTAACTTTTTTAAAATAGTAAGTAATCAATTCTTAAATATATAATTGAAGGTCTTTTTAATATTAAGAAATAAAACTAATATCTTAAACTTATTTATATAATCTTCCTCGATTTTATTCGCTAACAATAATACTATATCAATTATAAACTTTTTCAATTTACTTCCAATTTGAAAGATATATAGTAAAGTATTAGTCTTGACTAAATAACTTAATCTCTTTACTAGTATCCTCTCACTAACTTTCTCAAAGTAATTTAATAGTAATATTACTTTATAAACTTTAGAAATCGAATAATTAAACTTTTTTAGCTTTTTAAAAATAGCTTTTATTATTTAATACTAGTAAGTTAGATAGTATCTAAAATTAATAAGAAGGTTAAAGACTTTATAAAATAAATTAGAAATAGTTTGATAAACTTTAGTAATAATTTCCTAACTAATTCTATCTAACTCTAAAGTTTTTCCTTTGATTTTCGTTAAGTAAACTCTTTCTAGCTTACTAGTAATTAGTTTAAACTAAGTATCGACTTTATAAATATCCTAAATAGAACTAGTCGAAATTGGAGATTCTAGAAACAAAGTAGCTTTTAGAATAACTACTTTTTTATCGAAAGTTGATTAGTTTAAAATCGAAAATAGTTGTTAACTTAAATAGCTTTTTATATAATTAAAAGCCTTGAAAATTGACTTTGGGTTTTTAATCTCTAAGAAGATATTTTAGTAACTTCGCTTAATATATTTAATAATTGAGAAATACAAGTTTCTAACTAAATTATAATTTTAACTTTGATTTCTTTATTCTCTTAATATTACTTTATATAGCTTCTTTAATTTAGAGATTTATTATAACTTAGCTTTTAGTTTAAGTTTTATTCTCGAAATTATACTAGTTACTACTAGTTTAATTAGTTATATTAACTTAAAAGAGATATTCTTAAAATATATTATATTTAATACTTCAAAGTTTAAATTAGTTCTTATAATTTTTAAAAAGTCTTAGTTAAGAATTAAACTTTTCTTAGTTAAATCAACTAGCCTATTTTTAAATAAATCCTAATTAGCCTTCTTAGTATCAAAGAACTAAAGAGGATTTAAGTAATTTTGAATATTTAAATTCTTGATTATAAAGAAGATAAATAAATAATTTAAGTTTAAGCTATCGAGTATTTACTAGTTATTAATATACCTTACTACTTTTAAAGTAGCAAGTATTAGATCTAAAACTAAAGAGCTAATATCTTGAAAGAAGGTTTTAATTCTAACTTTATTTAAAAGTTCGAGGTTATTATCTTCAATCTAATTAACTAATCGAGTTCTAACTTGAGTGTTAGTTATTAAAAGGTTTTACTAAAAGTAATAAATATTGAAATCTTTTAAAATAAACGAATTAATCAAGATAACTCTTAGAAATAAATTTCTTTTAATTATCTTAAACTTCTCACTTTCTTACTAATTAGTTTTATTGTAAATGTTGATTATCTTAAATATATTAGTTTCCTAACTAAGTCAGACTATTAATAAGTCTGAATTCAAATTATCTAATATTAATATTACTTTAATTTTAAAAACTTTTGAAATATATATTAAAGTTCGAAGCTTGAATTTATAAATTAATATTAAAAGCTAGTTGAAGCTAAGGTGGGATATAGATCGACTTTGGAGGTAGTTCCGATTCTCAACTATAATCTAAAGCTCTTAGATTATTAATAAATCAATTTTTAAGTTGATAACTAACTAAAAAGTCACTTTAGTTTCTAATAAACTTTTATTAAGATTTATTTATAATACTTAGATATTCTAGCTATTTATAAGCTAATATTAACTCTCTTTATTACTTTATACACTTTATATAATTTAGAATCACTAATATAGAATAGTAAGTAGTTATAGTATTTTAAAGCTAAGTAAGAATAAACTTTTTTATAAATACTACAAATATTATAGAAGTGTTAAGAGATTAAGTAAAGCTTTATATATAAGCTATACTTAGCTTAATATTAGTAAAATTAAATTATATACTCGAATTCTTAACACTTAGTATATTATATTAACTTTATTATATTTAGTAATTTTTTAGCTTTAATTAATATTTCAATAATATATACTTAGTTTCTTATATACTTTTCTACTTTCTTACTAGTTTTAAAGAAGACTACTACTAATTCAGCTTACTTAGCTATATAATTAGCCTCTAAAGATAACTAATAAAAAGTTCTAATTAGTTTAAAGTTAAAAAAAGAATTAAAGATCTTTATTTCTTCTAGAACTAATTTTATATTTTCAAAAGTATTGAAATCGCTTGTAGAGATCTTATATAATATTACTTTATATTAAAGTTTATTCTTTTAAATAGTTTTAAAATTAATAAGATTTTTCTAAATATCAAGTTTCTTAATTAAAAAATCAGTGATATAAAAAGATATAGTAATAAAGATTAGATTCTTCTTATTAGCAATATTAATAATAATTGAAACAATTGAGTTTTTAACTTCTTTAACTTTAAAAGCCTTATTTATCAAGTTGTAAATAAGCAAAGTTGAAAAAAGAGTTAGAATATTATAAATTAAAATTAGTCGATTTTAAAGTTTAGATTTAATCTAAAGTTTAGTTTTAAACTTAATAGTTATTTATTTAAAAACTTTAAAGACTTTAATAATAGTAATATTAATAAAAGTAACTTAGACTAGATTTTAAATAATTTTTATTACTTTTAATATTAGTTAAATCTTTGTAATAGTAAAGGTTATTAAAAGAGTTATTAGAAATATAATAGAAGCTTTAGTAGAGATTTTAATTTTAATTTAAATTTAAACTTCAATTCAACAAGTTATATATTCCAAGTTATTAATTTAAAAGGCTAATTAATTAATAACTTTTTTAACTTTATTAAATTCAATATAATTTTAAAATATCTTAATAAAATTAAAAATAAAACTTTATTTATTTTAAAAGTTAGTAAGAGTATAAACTTTAATTAAAAGATTTTAAACTTCTAAAATAAGTTTATTAACTAAGTTATTAATTAAAGTTATATTTAAAGTTGATTTCAAATTTTTATTATTTCGATTAGTTAAAAAGAGGTTTATTCTTTTAAGAAGGTGAAGAGGAATAGTATTGAATTTAATAGTATTATTAAAGGTAAGTCTTACAAAAGAGTCTAAACTTAAAACATTGGAAAAGTTAGATAAGTTAATATTAAAATAGAATCGAAAAGTTGTTAAAAGCGATAATAAAGTAATAATATTTATAATAGTGTTTGCAATAAAAGGGCTAGACCTAATAACTATAATTATTAAGAAGGTAGTTAAAAAGAAGTTAATTTAAATAATATCTTAATTATTAGTTGAAGTTGAAGAGGTAATTATTTTAAATACCTTTAATATCGAAGTTGATATCTTACTTTCTAAAAAGTGTATTAATATTAAGAAAGTTTTTATAAACTTTTAAATAACCTTTTTATCGATTCTTAAAACTCGATTCCTTAATATTATCTTAATATTATCTCAAATCCACGATTTATACTTAATATCGTTTTAATATCAAACTATTTGAAAATATTAGAAGTAGTAACAATAATAATATCTTAAGAAGAGGAGGTTATATCAATATACAATTTAGATTATTAAGTCTACAAAGTCTTATTAAGTTTTAATAAGATTTAATAATAATGTTTTTGATAAGTTTTATTACTTTTATTAATATTTTTATATTTTAAAGTTTTTAATAAAAATTTGAGAATATAGAGTAAAATCTATAAAATCGATAATGATAATAATATCTTAATAATACTAAATTATATAATAAAGTCGATTACTTTATTAAATCTACTATATTATAATTAATAAGAATATTAAAAGATTAAATTGATTTAAATAAGAATTCGTCTTTTTTTTTAATGAAAGTTTATTATAATTATTAAATACTATTTTATACTAAAGCTTATCCTTTTAAATTAACTTAAAATTAATTAAATTCTTTTAAATATTAAGCTTCTTGATAAGAAAGTCGATTATATAAAAAGGGGTTGTAGTTAAAACTAAGTTCTTCTTATTAATTATATTAATAATAACTAAAACTATAAGCTTTTTAATACTTTTAGTTTTAAAAGTCTTATTAATCGAGTTGTAGATAATAAAGGTAGAGAAAAGTAATAAAATATTATAAATTAAGATAAGTCGATTTAAAGGTTTTAATTTAGATTACTATTTAGATTTAGTTTTAATTTAAACTATCTATTATTCGATATTAGCTTTAAAAGTGTTAGTAGTAATAATATTAGTAAATAAAGATTAAGTTAGTGTAGATTAAATCGCTAAGACAGCGAAGGTTATTAGAAAGGTTGTTAAAGGCTTAATTATAATAGTTTTAGTTTTAGTCTAAGTTTCGATTTTCTAAGTAATATATTTAAAGTTATTAATTTAAGAAGCTAATTAGTTAGTAACTTTCTTAACTTTGTTGAATTTAGTATAATTGCAAAAAACTTCAATTAAATCTAGTATTTAAATCTACTTATTATAAAACTTAGTTATTATATAAACTTTAACTAATAAATTTTAGATTTTCAAAATTAGTTTATTAGCTAAATTATTAGTAGCAGTTTAATAAGGATTAGATTTAAAGACTTTATTAGTCTCTTTTAAAATAAAAGAGTTATTTTATTTAAAGAAGTAGAAAGAGATTCTACTAAGTTTAATAGTAGTTCCAAAAGTAAATCTAATAAAAAGATTCAAGCTTATAATATTCGAAAGGCTAAATAAATCAATATTAGAGTTAAATTGAAAGGTAGTAAGAAGAGTTAATAATATAATAATATTTATATTAGTATTTATAATATCTAATATAATTAGCAGGCTTAATTAGATTATAATAATAGTTGAAGAAGAGAGAGAAACTGAGCTTTAATTAATAAATATTGAAAAGTTTATTCTAGAATTTAATAATAATAAACTATTTATATAAGTTTTATAAAATTTAAGTAAATGCTTTTAGCTTTTAAATACTCTTCTATCTCTTAATCTCTTTAATTATTCGCAATTAAGTAAGTTATATTTAATATTATATCTTTAATATTAGTAGTTTAAACAATTAAAATCGTTGTTTAGAAGTATTGAATTTAAATAGCAGCGACAATATCTTGGGAACTAAAAGTCGTACTAAAGTATAGTTTAGATTATTAAGTTCGCGAAGTTTTATTAAGTTTTAATAAAATTTATTTAAATGATTTTCAATGATTTTTAATAATTTTATTAATATTTTTAGATTTTTGAATTTCAATGAAAATTCTTTAATATAAAGTAAAAATCGCGACTTTCAATAATAATAACAATATCTTGATAATATTAAACTATATAATAAAGTTAATAACTTTATTAAATCTATCAAGTTATAATTAGTTGTTGTTAATAAAGATTAGATGAATTTTAATAAAAGTATATATTTTTTCGATTCTCGAGTATATAAGTATAGATCTTAGTTTTATAAAGGAATTTGAAGATAGCTTCGATATTAGATTTAATATTTAATAAAAAAGGTAAATTGAAGTAATATATATTAAATAAGTTTTTAAGTTTTAGTCGAGTATTAGTAAGTAAGTAATAGTTAATAAAGAGGTGTTTAAAAGTCTTCTTTTTACTATATTTATATTTATTATTATTAGTCAACCTAAGTTAATATATATAAGCTTTAAAGTAGTTATAAATATCATCAGTTTAAACAATTAAATTAAATGTTCGAAAGTATTAGAATTGACAACGACAACAATATCTCAAGAACCTAAAAGTGTATTAATAAGCAAATAGCTTTATTAAGTTTATAGAAATATATATAGTTGAAATAAATGTTTTTTGATTATTTTATTAATAATTTTTAATTGTTTTTTAATAATTTAGTTTTTTTAGATTTCAATGAAAATTCTACGATATAAGATAGAAATCGTTCGAATTGATAGCAACGACGATATCTCGATAACACTAAGTTATATTATAAAGCTAATAATTTTATTAAATCTACTATATCTTAATTAATTATATTCTAATAAGATTAGGTCGATTTTAATAAAAGTATATAATTTTTCAATTTTTAATATATAAATAAACTACTAGAATTTTTCATTATTTTTTTTTTTTTTTTTTTTATTTATTTTAACAACTTATATAAGTTTAAGACTATAGTAAGTTGGCTAGTAGCTAACCTGCTAGCAGCTAAGTATATATAGTATTTTAAGTATATATAATATTATATATAATAAAGAGATATTAAAAGTCTAACCTTAATTAAAGAAATAATAATAAAATAACAATAATAGTATTTTAAATTCAAACTTCGATTTATAATATTAAAGAAAGTATTAAATTAAACTAACTTAATTATATAATATTAAAATAGTATTAAATATTAAATGTTTAAATATTATATATTAAGTTAGTATTAAGTTTAGTAGTAGTAATTTAATAATTCAATTTAATTAGTAAGTAATTTAGAAGTTAAGTAACTAGGTTAAGTAATATTTTCAAATACAGATTTCAATCTTTTTAAAGAATTCGAGAGTAGCTTCGATACTGAGCTTAGTATCTAATAAAAGAGGAAAGTTGAGGTAGTATATATTAAAAAAGTCTTTAAACTTTATCTAAGTGTTAACAAGTAAGTAACAACTAATAAGAAAGTATTCTAAAATCTTCTTTTTACTATATTTACACTTGTTATTATTAGTTAGACTAAATTGATATATATAAGCTTTAATATAATTATAGTCTAGTTTTAACTAATAAAAGATACTAGCTATAACTCACTTAGTTTTAAAAGAGATTGTTAGTTTAGATCTAAAAACTAATTTATAAATTAAAGTGTAATTAGTTTTAAAATCAATATATTTAAGTTTAGCTTTAACTTAATTTAGTACTAATTCCTATTTTTAAATCTTGATTCTTTTAATACTAGCGCCTAAGTAAGTGAAGTTAGTTATATAAAAATCTAGCTTTTCACTAATATTTGCTTTAATCAACTTATTCACTATTTCATTTCTATCAATATTATAGTAGTTAGGAATTTAAGTTAGTTTAATATTAATATTTTTATTAATTATTATAATATTAACATTATATATCCTTATTAGTTACTTTTAGCTTAGATTATTATTCAGTAATTGAAATTTAAATAAAGTAGTTTAATTATTATTATATACTATATATTCTTAATTTAACTAAGCTAATTAACTAGTTAATTTGATTATCTAAATAATTCCCTCTAATTCACTATTATAGACTAACTAATTTAAGCTAATATTCTACTTATATATTCAGATTAGCTTTTGATTAACATCTAAGAAAGCTAGTTTAACTTCTATTCTAATTTTAGTTTATAATTAAAACTTATTAGTATAAAAGAAATATTGATTATTAATTTATATTAGTATTAAGTTTTAGTAATTTAATACTTTATTCTCTTTTGATAAACAGCTAATCTGAATATTATAAAAGGTAATTAAAGTTTAAAAAGGGAATTTAAATAGTTATATTAATTCCAAGTTAGTTATATTAATTAGCAAGTATATTGAATATTTAATTCGATCGATTTAAATAAATTTTAGCTTCAACTTTGATTTAAACTTCTTAATTTATAGTAAAACTAGTTAATTATTATTTGAACTTATAATATTATTATAATTATAGTAGCTATTATAATTATAATAATCTTTTTAAAGAAACTTATAAATTAAATAGTTTTTTAAGAGTTTAAGTAATCGAAAAGTGTATTAGTAGGCAATATTAGCAAACCTAATATCTAAAAGTATTAGTATAGCTTCGATATCTATAATCAAAGTAAGACTAATCTTAAATACTTTTAATATTTTCTAAAAAGCAAGGTTCTAAAAACTTTGAAGTTGACTTTTAAAATTAACTTATCTTTTATATTAAATTAAGAAGCTATAGTCTAAGATACTAATAATATAAATAATATATAGTTAGTATATAACGAAAGAGAATAAGTTAGTTTAAATATTAATTAGACGATTAATTTAAAGAAAAGCTAATTTAACTTAACTAATTTAGATTAAGATATAATTCTTATATTTTAATATATTATCGAATCAAATCTCTAACTACTTTACTAGCTTAGAAGAGTATATAACTTCTTAATTCGATAGTTTAATTAAATTAGTTATTGATTATTTAGAAAAGAAGTAGATTAACTTAGTCTTTTTAAAGTTAAACTTAATATTATTTACTATTCTAAAAGTATATAGCTTATTAGCCTTTCTTTCTAAAGTTTCACAATTCTTCTTAATACTAGTTAAATTAACTATTAATACAATATTATTTATATAACTTCAAATTAAATAGCTAATAGTTGAGAAGAGATTCCTAATATAAATTAAGAATAAAATCGAACTAATCGAGTTATTTTAAGGAATTCTAATATTAATAAACTTGAAAAGCTTAATTTGATTATTAAAAGCTAGTCTTAACTATCTAGTTTCTAGAAAGTAGTTAACTTAAATTATAAAACTAAGTGGAAGTTTTAACTTTTTTAAAATAATAAGTAGTTAGTTCTTAGATATATAATCGAAAGCCTCTTTAATATCGAGAAATAAAATTAAAGTCTTAAACTTATTTATATAATCTCCTTTAATTTTATTTACTAATAATAGTATTATATTAATTATAAACTTTTTCAACTTACTTCCAATTTAAAAGTTATATAACAAAGTACTAGTCTTAGTTAAATAGTTTAAATGTTTTATTAATATTCTCTTATTAATCTTCTTAAAATAATTAAATAGTAATATTATCTTATAAGTTTTCGAGATTAAATAATTAAGTTTTTTTAACTTTTTAAAAATAGCTTCTATTACTTAGCGCTAGCAAGTTAGATAGTAGTTGAAATTGATTAGTAGGTTAAAGACTTTATAAAATAAGTTAAAAATAGCTTGATAAGCTTTAATGATAATTTCCTAGCTAATTCTATTTAACCTTGAAGTTTTTCCTTTGATTTTCATTAAACAAGCTCTTTCTAGCTTGCTAGTAACTAACTTAGACTAATTATCGATTTTATAAATATCTTAAGTAGAGCTAGTTGAAATTGAAGGTTCTGAGAATAAAGTAGCTTTTAAAATAACTGCTTTTTTATCGAAAGTTGACTAGTTTAAAATTAAAAAGAGGTTTCAACTTAAGTAGCTTTTAATATAATTAAAAGCTTTGAAAATTGATTTTAGGTTTTTAGTTTTTAAGAAAGTATTCTAATAACTCTGTTTAATATATTTAATAGCCAAAAAGTAGAAGTTTCTAACTAAATTATAATTTTGATTTTGATCTTTACTTCTTTATATTCTTAGTATCGATTTTTATAATTTCTTTAACTTAGAAGTTTATTAAGGTTTAACTTTCAATTTAAACTTTATTCTCAAAATCGCACTAGCTGCTATTAGCTCGATTAGTTATATTAGTTTGAAAGAGATATCTTCAAAGTAAATTATATTTAATACTTTGAAATTTAACTTAGTTTTTATAACTTCTAAGAAGTTTTAATTAAGAACTAAACTCTTCTTAGTTAAATCAACTAGCTTATCTTTAAACAAGTTCTAATCAGCCTTCTTAATATTAAAAAACTAAAATAAATTTAAATAGTTTTAAAAATTTAAATTCTTGATTATAAAGAAAATTAATTGATAATTTGAATTTAGATTATCTAATATTTGCTAGTTATCTATATACCTCGCTACTTTTGAAGTAGTAAATATTAGATCTAAGATTAACAAGTTAGAGCTTTGAAAGAAGGTTTTAACTTTAACTTTATTTAAGAGTTTAAAGTTATTATTTTTAATCTAATTGACTAATTGGGTTTCGGCTTGAATATTAAATACTAAAAGGTTTTATTAAAGGTAATAAACGTTGAAATCATTTAAAATAAACGAGTTAGTTAAGATAATTCTTAGAAATAAGCTTTTTTCAATTATTTTAATCTCGCTTTCTTTTTAATTAGTTTTATTATAGATATTGACTATTTCGAGTATATTGATTCCCTAACTTAGTTAGACTATTAATAAGTCCGAATCCAAATTATCCGGTATTAATATTATTCCAATCTCGAGAACTTTTAAAATATATATCAAAGTTTAAGGTTTAAATTCGCGAGTTAGTATTAAAAGCTAGTTGAAGTTGAAGTGGGTTATAAACCGACTCTAAAAGTAATTCTAGTCTTTAACTATAATTTAAAGCTCTTAGATTATTAATAAGTTAATCTTTAATTTAATAGTAAAGTTAAAAGCTACTTCAATCTTTAATAAACTTTTATTGAGATTTATTTATAATACTTAGATATCTTAGTTATTTATAAGCTAATATTAACTCTCTTTATTACTTTATACACCTCACACGATTTTGAGTCGCTAGTGTAAGGCTAAGAGCAGTTATAGTATTTTAAAGTTAAATGAAAATAGACTTTTCTATAAATATTATAAATACTATAAAAGTGTTGAAAGATTAAGTAAAGTTCCGCGTATAAGCTATATTTAGCTTAGTGTTAGCAATATTAAGTTATATACTTGAATCTTTAATATTTAATATATTAAATTAACTTTATTATATTTAACAATTTTTTAACTTTGATTAATATTTCAATAATATAAATCCGATTTCTAATATACTTCTCAACTTCCTTATTAATTTTAAAGGAGATTATTACTAATCCTACTTGTTTAGCTATATAATTAGCTTTTAAAGAGAGTTAATAAAGAGTTTCAATTAATTTAAAGTTAAAAGAAAAGTTAAAAGTCTTTATTTTTTTTAAAACTAGTTTTATACTTTCAAAGATATTAAAGTTGTTTGTAGAGATTCTATATAATACTACTTTATATTAAAGTTTATTCTTTTGAATAGTTTTAAAATTAATAAGATTTTTCTAAATATCGAGTTTCTTAATTAAGAAATTAATAGTAAAAGAAGGTATAATAGTTAAAACTAAGTTTTTCTTATTAGTAATACTAATAATAGTTGAGACAACTAAGCTTTTAACCTCTTTAATTTTAAAAGCCTTATTTATTAAATTATAAATAAGAAAAGTAGAAAAGAGAGTTAAAATATTATAAATTAGAATAAGTCGATTTTATAATTTAAGCTTAATTTAGAACTTAGTTTTAAACTTAATAGTTGTCTATTTAAAAGCTTTAAAAGCTTTGATAATAGTAATATTAACGAAAGTAGTTTGAGCTGGATTTTAAACAATTTTAATAATTTTTAATAACTAAGTTGTTAAGATAGTAAAGATTACTAAATAAGTTATTAAGAGAGTTATTTAAAATATAGTCTTTATATTCTTAAGTTGAGAGAATTTAAAGAAAACTTAAGCTTCGACTTAATAAATTATATATTCCAAGTTATTAATTTAAGAAACTAATTAGTTAGTAATCTTTTTAATTTTATTGAATTTAATATAATTATAGAATATCTTAATAAAATTAAAAATAAAGCTTTGTTTATTTTAAGAGTTAGTAAAAGTATATACTTTAACTAATAAGTTCTAAACTTTTAAAATAAGTTTATTAGTTAAATTATTAGTAAGAGTCAAGTTAAAAGTAGATTTCAGATTTTTATTAATTTAGTTTACTAAAAATAAGTTAGTTCTTTTAAGAAGGTAGAAGGGAATAATATTAGAATTAATAGTATTATTAAAAGTAAGTTTTATAAAAAGATTCGAGTTTAAAATATTGAAAAGATTAAATAAGTTAATATTAAAATAAAATTGAAGAGTTGTTAGAAGCGATAGTAAAATAGTAATATTTATAATATTATTTGTAATAGGAGAGCTAAATCTAATAATTATAATTACTAAGAAGGTAGTTAAGAAGAAGCTAATTTAAATAATATTCTAATTATTAGTTGAAGTTGAAAAAGTAGCTATTTTAAATATCCTTAATATTATAGTTGATATTTTACTTTCTAAGAAATATATTAATATTAAAAAAGTTTTTATAAGCTTTTAAACAACTTCTTTATTAATTCTTAAAATTTAATTCTTTAATACTATCTTAATATTATCTTAAATCTACGATTTATACTTAATATCGTCTTAATATCAAACTATTTAAAAGTATTAAAAGTAATAGTAATAACAATATTTTAAATATTAGAAAGTGTATTAAAGTGTAAATAGGCTTATTCGGTTCGCAAATGTATATTAAAGTTAGTTATATCTTTTATTTAATGATTTTTATTAATGTTTATTACTTTTTCAATATTTTTATATTTTTGTAAAGTTTTTAATAAAAAATTTAAAATATAAAGTAAAAATCTGTAAAATCGGTAATAACAACAATATCTCTATAACACTAAGTTGTATAATAAAGCTAATTACTTTATTGAATCCACTATACTATAATTGACAAGAGTATTAAAAGATTAGATCGATTTAAATAAGAATTCGCATTTTTTTAATAAAAGTTCGTTTTTAAGAATTTTTTATTAAAAATCTTATAAAAATATAAAAACATTTAAAAATTATTAAATATTAATAAAAAATATTAATAAAAAGATATAGCTAGCTTTAATATATATTTGCAAATTGAATAAGCTTAAAAGTACTTTAATACTCTTTCTAGTATTTAAGATATTATTACTATTATTATTATTATTACTACTTTTAATACTTTTAAATATCGATTTTAACTATTTGAATTACTGATATCAAAACTTTAATATTAAATATAACTTGCTTAATTATAAATAATTGAAAAGATTAAGTTTTAGGAATATATCTAAAGACTACAAGTATTTATTTAAACTTTATTATACTTTTTTTTTTTTTTTTTTTTTATTTATTTTAACAACTTATATAAGTCTAAGACTATAATAAGTCAGTTAGCAGCTAACTCGCTAGCGGCTAGGTATATATATAGAGTTAAGTATATATAATATTATATATAGTAAATAATATTAAGAGTTTAACTTTAGTAAAGGAGATAAAGATAATAAATAATAATAAAAGTAATAAACTTCGAATCTGATTTCTATAATATTAAGAAAAATATTAAACTAAATAAGCTAATTATATAATATTAAAATAATATTAAGCTTAATATTAGATTTTAAGCTAATATTAAACTTAATATCGGATTTAAGCTAATATTAAAGAAAGTTATAATAATTTGAAAATCTAATTTAATTAGTTAATAGATTAAATAATATATTCTAATTTAAATATTAAGATTCTCTTAGTTATTTTATAAACTTTATATAGCTTTAAGTTATTAATATAGAATTAAGTATAGTTAATATACTTTAATATTAAATAAGAATAGACTTTACTATAAATACTATAGATATTACAAAAATACTAGAAAGTTATATACAACTTAGTATATAAGTTGTATTTAACTTAGTATTTATAGAATTAAGTTATATAACTAAACTCTTAATATTTAAGATATTAAGTAAATTTAACTACACTAAGTAGCTTCTTAGCTCTAATTAAGATTTCAATAATATAAACTTAGTTCCTTATATATTTATCTACTTCTTCACTAGTTTTAAATAAGACTACAACTAATTTAGTTCTTTTAACTACTTAGTTAACTTTTAAAAATAACTAATAAAGAATACTAATTAGTTTAAAATTTAAATTTGAATTGAAAATTTTAAACTCTTTTAAAACTAATTCTATACTTTCTAGAATATTGAAGTTAGTAGTAGAAACTATATATTACTTATATTACTAGCGTCTTAAACTACAACTCCTTGATTTAGTATAAAGAATAAGTTAGTTTTAATAACTAACTTTATAATCTTTAGAACTTCACTTTTTAAAAAATATTAGAAGTATTTAAAACTAATCTAGCTTTAACTATAAATATCGAAGTTGCGTTTATACTTTTAGATATTAGGCTTGCTAGTACTGCTTACTAATACACCTTTTAATTATTTAAACTTTTAAGAAGCTATCTAATTTATAAACTTCTTTGAAAGAGGTACTAAGATTATTATAATAGCTATTATAATTATAATAATATTATAAGCTTAAATAGCAACTAGTTAACTCTGCTATAAATTAAGAAGCTTAAATCAAAGCTAAAGCTAAAGCTAATTTAAATCGATCGAATTAAATAGTTAATATATCTACTAGTTAATATAGTTAGTTTAGAATTAATATAACTATTTAAATTCCTCTTTTAAACTCTAGCTACTTTTTATAATATCTGAATTAGCCGATTATCAAAAGAGAATAAAGTATTAAATTACTAGAATATAATACTAATATAAGCTTATAATTAATACTTCTTTTATATTAATAGATTTTAATTGTAAATTGAAACTAAAATAAAAGTTGAATTAACTTTCTTAAATATTAATTAGAAGCTAATTTAAGTATATAAGTAAAATATTAATTTAAATCAACTAGTTTATAATAGCGAATTAAAAAGGATTATTTAAATTATTAAATTAGCTTATTAGTTAACTTAGCTAAACTAAGAATATATAATATATAATAATAATCAAACTACTTTATTTAAACTTTAATTACTAAATAATAATCTTAAGTAAAACTAACTAATAAGAATATATAATATTAATACTCAAATAGTTAATAAAGATGTTAATATTAATTTAGTTTAAGTTCTAAATTATTACAACATCGATAATAATAAAATAGTAGATAAACTAATTAAAACAAGTATTAGTAAAGAGTTAAACTTTTATATAATTAGCTTCGCCTACTTAGATATTAGTATTAAGAGAATTAAGACTTAAGAATAGGATTTAATATTAAATTAAACTAAATCTAAATTTAAATATACTAACTTTAAAACTAATTATATTTTAACTTACAAATTAGCTTTTAAATCTAAGTTAGTAATCTTCTTTGAAACTAAGCGAGCTATAGCTAGCGCCTTTTACTAGTTTAAATTAGACTATAACTATCTTAAAACTTATATATATCACCTTGACTTAACTAATAACAATAAGTTAATATCACTTATAATAAATAAACGAACTTTTATTAAAAAATCGCGAATTATTATTTAAATCGACTTATTTCTTTAATACATTTGTTAATTATAGTATAATAGATTTAATAAAGTAATCGGCTTTATTATATAACTTAGTATTATTAAAATATCATCGTCGCTATCGATTTTATAATATTTTACTTTATATTTTGAAATTTTCATTAAAAATACTTAAAAAATATAAAAACATCGAAAAACAATAAATATTAATAAAAAATCATTAAATAAAAAATATAGTTAGCTTCAATATATATCTACAAACCAAATAAACTTAAAAGTATTTTAGTACTCTTTTTAATATCTAAGATATTATTATTACTATCGTTATTACTATTTTCAATACTTTTAAATCTTTACTTTTAACTATCTAAACTATTAATATTAAGACTTCGATATTAAATACAATTTGTCGAATTGCAAATAATTAAAAGTATTAAAGATTTAAAGAGTATTTAAAAGCTATTAATATTTGCTTAAGCCTAAATATATTATATTAAATGAAATATTACTATCGACTTTCAAAATAGCCTTCTTAGTATCTTTTAACTAACTAACTTTACTTTTAACTCTAATTAATAATTAAGATATTACTTAAACCAACTTCTTTTTAATTACTTTCTTAGTAACTACAACTATTAAATTTAACTCTTTTATTATAAACATTATTATAGATATTACTACCTTGTTATTACTTTTAATAACTTTTTGATTCTATTTTAATATTAACTTATCTAACTTTTCTAATACTTTAAGTTTAAACTCCTTTATAAAACTTACTTTGAATATAGCTATTAGTCTTAGTAGAATTCTACTTTACTTTTTTAAATAAAATAACCTCTTTACTTTAAATTAAACTAATAAAGTCTCGAAGTTCAACTTTCTTCAAACTATTATTAATAACTCTTCAAATAAACTAATTTTAAAAGCTTGAGATTTTTTAATTAAAGTTTATATAATAACTGATTTTTAAATTAAATAAACTTAAATCTTAAACTTAATCAAAGTCTTTAAAAACTATATTAAATTTAAAAAGGTTAAAAAGATTATTAACTAATTAACCTTTTAAATTAATAATTTAAAATACACTACTTACTAAGTTAAAGCTTAAGTCTTCAAGCCTTCTTAGTTAAAGACTATAAAGACTATACTCTTAATAACTCTCTTAATAATCTTTACTATCTCGAAAACTCAACTAATATTAAAAGTAATGAAAATCATTTAAAATCTAATTTAGATTACCTTCGTTAATATTGCTATTATTGAAGCTTCTAAAGCTTTTAAATAGATAATTATTAAGTTCAAAGCTAAATTCTAAATTAAATTTAAATTATAAAATCGACTTATTCTAATTTATAATATTCTAACTTCTTTTTCTATTCTTCTTATTTGCAATTCGATAAATAAAGCTTTTAAAGTTAAAAAGATTAAAGACTTAATTGTCTCAACTATTATTAGTACTGCTAATAAGAAGAATTTAATATTAACTACTACACTTTCTTTTATTATCGATTTCTTAATTAAGAAGTTTAATATTTAGAAAAATCTAATTGATTTTAAAACTATTTAAAAAAATAAATCTTAATATAAAGTAGTATTATATAAGATCTTTACAAGCGACTTCAATATCTTTGAAGGTATAAAACTAGTTTTAAAAGAAATAAAGATTTTCAATTTCTTTTTTAACTTTAAATTAATTAGAACTCTTTATTAGCTTTCTTTAAAAGCTAATTATATAGCTAAGTGAGTTAGATCTATAGTAGTCTCTTTCAAGACTAATAAGGAGGTTAAGAAGTATATTAGAAACTAAGTTTATATTATTAAAATTTCAATTAAAATTAAGAAATTACTAAATATAATAAAATCAACTTAGTATACTAAGTGTTAAGGATTTGAGTATATAATTTAATTTTACTAATACTAAGTTAAGTATAATTTATATATAGAGCCTTACTTAACCTTTTAACACTTTTATAGTATTTATAGTATTTGTAAAAAAGTCTATTTTTATCTAGCTTTAAAATATTATAACTGCTTCTAGTCTCACACTAGCAACTTAAAATCGTATAAGGTATATAAAGTAATAAAGAAAGTTAATATTAGCTTATAAATAACTAGGATATCTAAGTATTATAAATAAATTTTAATAAAAGTTTATTAGAAACTAAAGTAGCTTTCAACTTTACTATTAAGTTAAAAATTGACTTATTAATAATCCAAGAGCTTTAGATTATAGTTAAAGATCGGAACTACCTTCAAAGTTGGTTTATAACCTACTTTAGCTTCAACTAGCTTTTGATACTAACTTACAAATTCAAACCTCGAACCTTGATATATATTTTAAAAGTTCTCGAGATTAGAGTAATACTAACATCGAATAATTTGAATTCGGACTTATTAATAATCTAACTAAGTTAGGAAATTAATATACTCGAAATAGTTAATATCTATAATAAAACTAGCTAAAAAGAAAGCAAGATTAAAATAATTGAAAGAAGTTTATTTCTAAAAGCTATCTTAACTAATTCGTTTATTTTAAATAATTTTAATACTTATTACTTTTAGTAGAATCTCTTAATATCTAATACTCAAACTGGAACTCGATTAGTCAATTAGATCAAAGATAATAACTTTGAACTCTTAAATAAAGTTAGAGTTAAAACCTTCTTTTAAGGTTTTAGTTCTTCAGTCTTAGATCTAACACTTACTACTTTAAAGGTAGTAAGATATATAGATAACTAGTAAATATTAAATAGCTTAAACTTAGATTATTATTCGATCTTCTTTATAATTAAGAATTTAAAATCAAATCAAAGTTACTTAAACCTATTTTAATTCTTTAATATTAAGAAGACTAATTAGGATTTGTTTAAAGATAAGCTAGTTAATTTAACTAAAAAGAGCTTAGTTCTCAACTAAGACTTTCTAGAAGTTATAAGAACTAAGTTAAACTTTGAAATATTAAATATAATTTATTTTAAGAATATCTCTTTTAAGTTAATACGACTAATCAGATTAATAGCAGCTAATACGATTTTAAGAATGAAATCTAAGCTAAGAGCTAAGTTATAGTAGACCTTTAAGTTAAAGAAGCTATATAAAGTAATATTAAGAAAGTAAAGAAGTTAAAGTCAAAATTATAATTTAATTAGAAATTTATATTTCTCGACTATCAAATATACTAAACAGAGTTATTAGAATACTTTCTTAAAAACTAAAAACTCGAAATCAATTTTCAAAGCTTTTAACTATATAAAAAGCTACTTAAATTAATAACTACCCTCGATTTTAAACTAGTTAACTTTCGATGAAAAAGTAGTTATTTTAAAAACTACTTTATTCCTAAAACTTCTAATTTCAACTAGTTCTACCTAGGATACTTATAAAGTTAATACTTAGTTTAAGCTAGCCGCTAGTAAGCTGAAAAGAGCTTATTCAACGAAAATCAAAGGAAAAACTTCGAGGTTAGATAGAATTAACTAAGAAATTATTACTAAAGCTTACTAAGCTATTCTTAACTTATTTTATAAGGTTTTTAGCTTACTAATTAATTTCAACTACTACTCAACTTGCTGATATTAAGTAATAGAAGCTATTCTTAAAAAGCTAAAAAAACTTGATTACTTGATTTTGAAAGCTTATAAGATAATATTACTATTTAATTGTTTTAGGAAGATTAGTAAGAAGATATTAGCGAAGCGTTTAAGCTATTTAGTTAAGACTAATACCTTATTATATAACTCTCAAATTAGAAGTAGGTTGAAAAAGTTTATAGTTGATATAGTACTGTTATTAGCAAATAAAATTAAAGGAGATTATATAAATAAGTTTAAAACTTCAGTTTTGTTTTTTGATATTAAAAGAGCTTTCGATTATATATCTAAGAACTAGCTACTTACTGTTTTAAAAAAGTTAAAACTTCTACTTAGTTTTATAATTTAAGTTAGCTACTTCCTAGAAGCTAGACAGTTGAGACTAGCTTTCGATAATCAAATTAAGCCCTTTAAACCTATTAATACTAGAATTCCTCAAAGTAGCTTGATTAGTTCGATTTTATTCTTGATTTATATTAGAAATCTCTTCTTGACTATTAGCTACTTAA
This sequence comes from Clarireedia monteithiana, assembly GCA_026226035.1. Classification (NCBI taxonomy): domain Eukaryota; kingdom Fungi; phylum Ascomycota; class Leotiomycetes; order Helotiales; family Rutstroemiaceae; genus Clarireedia; species Clarireedia monteithiana. The sequence goes on from JANHAD010000204.1 coordinate 47,069, forward strand.
TCTGGAGTTATATAGATAATATCGTGCTAGTAGCTAGCTCGACTAATATTAAGAAGAATTATAAGATTTTAGAAAGAAAGGTTAATAAGCTATATACTCTCGGAATAGCGAATAGTATCGAGTTTAACTTTGAAAAGACTAAGCTAATCTATTTCTTTTCTAAATAATCAACAACTAATTCGATTAAACTACTGAATTAAGAAGTTATACACCTCTCTAAGCTAGTAAAGTAGCTAAGGATTTAGTTCGATAATATACTAAAATATAAGAATCACATCTTAATCTGAATTAATTAAACTAAATTAGCCTTTCTTCGAATTAGTCGTTTAGCTAACACTTAAACCGACTTATTCTCCTTCGCTGTACACTAGCTATATGTCGCTTATATTATTAGCGTCTCAGACTACAGCTCCTCGATTTAGTATAAAGGATAAGTTAACTTTAAAAATCAACTTTGAAATCTTCAAAACCTCGCTCTCTGGAAAATATTAGAGGTATTCAAGACTAGTCCCGCTTTGGCTATAGATATCGAAGCCGCGCTAGTACCCTCGGATATCAGGCTTGCTAGCGCCGCCCGCTAATACGCTTTTCGATCCTTTAAACTCTTAAGAAGCCATCTAATTTATAAGCTTCTTTAGGAGAGTTATTGTGATTGTAATAGCCACTATAACTACAATGATACTATAAGCTTAGACAGCGACCAGCTAATTCTACCGCGGATTAAGAAGCTTAAATCAAAGCTAAAGCTAAAGCTAACCCAAATTAATCGAATTAGGCAGTTAATACACCCGCTAGTCGATATAGCTAACTTGGAACCGATACAGCTATTCAAATTCCCTCCTTGGGCCTCTACTAGCCCCTTTAGCGTCCGGATTAGTCACTTTTCCAAAGAAGACGAAGCTCTAGACCACTGAGATTCAGCGCTAATACGAGCTTATAATTAGTACTCCTTTTATACTAATAGGTCTCAATTGCAAACTGAGACTGGAATAAGGGTCAGACTAGCTCTCTTGGATACTAATCAAGAGCTAATCCGAGAGTATAAGTAGAATATCGGCCTAAATCAGCTAGTTTACAATAGCGAATTAGAAGGGATCACTTAGGCTGTCGAATTAACTAGCCAGCTAGCTCGGCCGGACCAAGAATACACTGTTTATAGTGATAATCAGGCTGCTTTGTTTAGGCTTCAATCGCTAAACAACAATCCAGGCCAAGAGCAATTAATAAGGATATACGACGCTAGCACTCAAATAGTCAACAAGGGTGCTAGTATCAAATTAGCCTAGGTTCCAAGCCACTGCGATGTCAACGGGAACGAAATAGCGGATAAGCTGGCTAAAGCGGGTACTAGCGAAGAGCTAGACTCTTATATAACTAGCTTCGCCCACCTAGGCGCTAGCATTAAGAGAATCAAGACTCAGAAATGGAAATTAGCGCTGAACCAAGCTAAATTCAAGCTTAAACACACCGACTCTGGGACTAATTATATCTCAACTTACGAATTAGCTCTCAGATCCAAGCTAGCAATCCCCCCTGAGACTAAACGAGCTACAGCTAGCGCCTTTTACCAGCTCAAATTAGGTTATAGCTATATCAAAGCCTATACGCACCAACTCGGTTTGACTAGCGACAACAAGTGCAAATACAGAAAAAAGGAGACCTCTGAACACCTCCTTATTAGCTGTCGCCTACTTGCTAGCGCCCGGATAAAGCTTAAAGACACCCTCAATACGCACTACCTCAGCCTCCCCCTTTTATTAGATACCAAGCCCGGCATCGAAGCCACCCTCGAATTCCTCAAAGAGACCGAGATCTGTACTCGGAAATATCACCTGACCCGGTCACCTGACCCCTAAATTGCTTACTAATCAGAGTGGATTATCAAATTGTCACTATTAAGCTTAATGCCGGCTTAATGTTCGATATTTGGACGGATAATGCTTAATGTCGTCTTAATGTTGTACAATTGGGTTAGTTTG
>JANHAD010000205.1:0-48226 GCA_026226035.1 Clarireedia monteithiana
CTAACTTTAAAATAGTTTTATATTTACTTAATATATTCTATTTAGAAAATCTTATATTATTAAACTCTCTAATATAACTTTTAAAGTAATTATATTTATATTAAATAAATAAAGATAATTACAAGTATTTTAAAAGCGATTATCTTATAACTTTGATATAAAAGTAGTAATTCTTTAAGTAATTAGATATATAATTAATAGTAGACTTATAAATAATATCAACTTACCTTTGTTTTTATATTTATTTAACTTTTTTATATTTAACTAATATTCTTACATTTGTTTATTAATCTTCTTAATTAGAATTAATAAGATTAAAATATTTAAAAGTAAACTTTTTTAAAAAAGAGAGTAATATAATAATCTAAATAATTTAAATTATAAATATTAACAATTTATATATAATATATTTATTTTATTATCTAATATTTCAAGATACTACTTTAAATATACCTAATATATATATACTTTAAATATATAATCTAAATAACTTTTATATATATATAAACTTTTAAAGCTTTTTAACCTTTTTAACTTTCTAATTATTAATTCTAAGAATAATATAATCTTTTTATATAATATATTATTATATAAAGTTAAGAAATTATTAAATATAATAAAATCAACTTAGTATACTAAGTACTAAGGTTTCGAGTATATAATTTAATTTTACTAATACTAAGTTAAATATAATTTATATATAAAACCTTACTCAACCTTTTAATATTCTTGTAATATTTATAATATTTATAAAAAAGCTTGTTTTTATTTAACTTTAAAATACTATAATTACTTTCAACTTTATATTAGTAACTTAAAATCGTGTGAAGTATATAAGGTTATAAAGAGATTTAATATAAGTTTATAAATAATTAAGATATCTAAGTATTATAAGTAAATTTTAATAAAAGTTTACTAGAAATTAAAATAACTCTCTAGTTAACTATCAACTTAAAAATTAACTTATTAATAATCTAAAAGCTTTAGATTATAATTAAAGACTAGAACTACTTTCAAAGTTAGTTTATAATCTACTTTAGCTTCAACTAGCTTTTAATACTAACTTGTAATTTTAAACTTCGAACTTTGATATATACTTTAAAAGTTCTTGAGATTAGAGTGATGTTAGCGCCGGATAATTTAAATTCAAACTTATTAATAGTTTAACTAAGTTAAGAAATTAATATACTTAAAATAGTTAATATCTATAATAAAACTAGCTAGTAAGAAAGCGAGAAGTTTAAAATAATTAAAAGAAGTTTATTTCTAAGAACTATTTTAACTAATTCGATTATTTTAAAAGATTTTAATATTTATTACTCTTAATAAAACCTTTTAGCAATTAATACTTAAGTTAGAATCTAATTAGTTAGTTAGATTGAAAATAATAACTTTAAACTCTTAAATAAAATTGAGATTAAAATTTTCTTTTAAGATATTAGCTTTTCAATCTTAGATCTAATACTTACTACTTTAAGAGTAATAAGATATATAAACGATTAGTAAATATTAAATAATTTAAACTTAGATTATCTATTTATCTTCTTTATAATTAAGAATTTAAATTCTTAAAACTATTTAAATCCTCTTTAATTTTTTAATATTAAGAAGGTTAATTAAGAACTATTTAAAAATAAGCTAGTTGATTTAACTAAAAAAAGTTTAGTTTTCAACTAAGACCTCTTAGAAGTTATAAGAACTAAGTTAAAATTTGAAGTATTAAATATAACTTATTTTAAAAATATCTCTTCTAAATTAATACAATTAATTAGATTAGTAGCAATTAATATAATTTTGAGAATAAAGCTGAAGTTGAGAGTCAAATTATAATAAACTTTTAAATTAAAAGAGTTATATAAAGAAATACTAAGAAAATAAAAAAGTTAAAGTTAAAGTTATAACTTAGTTAGAAACTTATACTTCTTAGCTATTAAATATATTAAATAGAGTTATTAGAATATTTTCTTGAAGACTAAAAACTTAAAATTAATTTTTAAAACCTTTAACTATATTAAAAGCTACTTAAATTAACAACTACTCTCAATTTTAAATTAAGTAACTTTTGATAAAAAAGTAGTTATTTTAAAAGTTACTTTATTTTTAGAATTTTTAATTTCAACTAGTTTTATCTAGAATATTTATAAAGTTGATATTTAGTTAGAACTAATTACTAGTAAACTAGAAAGAGTTTACTTAATAAAAATTAAAAGAAAAACTTCGAGATTTAATAGAATTAGTTAAGAAATTATTATTAAAACTTATTAAGTTATTTCTAACTTATTTTATAAAGTCTTTAATCTTTTTATCAATTTCGACTACTATTTAACTTACTAGTATTAAGTAATAAAAGCTATTTTCAAGAAGTTAAAAAAGTTTAATTATTCGATTTCTAAAATTTATAAAATAATATTACTATTAAATTATTTTAGAAAGGTTAGTAAGAGGATATTAGTAAAGAGATTAAACTATTTAACTAAGACTAATATCTTATTATATAATTTATAAGTTGGAAGTTAATTAAAAAAATTTATAATTAATATAGTATTATTATTAATAAATAAAATCGAAGGAGATTATATAAATAAATTTAAGATATTAGTTTTATTTCTTAATATTAAAAAAGCTTTTAATTATATATCTAAGAATTAACTATTTATTATTTTAAAAGAGTTAAAACTTTTATTTAGTTTTATAACTTAGATTAACTACTTTTTAGAAGTTAGATAATTAAGATTAGCTTTTGATAATTAAATTAAACTTTTTAAATCTATTAATATTAGAATCTCTTAAAGCAACCTAATTAATTCGATTTTATTTTTAATTTATATTAAGAATCTTTTCTTAATTATTAGCTATTTAGTTTGAAGTTATATAAATAATATTATATTAGTTGTTAACTTAACTAGTTTTAAGAAGAATTGTAAAATTTTAGAAAGAGAGGCTAATAAACTATATACTTTTAAAATAATAAATAGTATTAAGTTTAATTTTAAAAAAACTAAACTAATTTATTTCTTTTCTAAATATTTAACAACTAATTCAATTAAACTACTGAATTAGGAAATTATATACTTTTTCAAGTTAGTAAAGTAGCTAGAAATTTGATTTGATAATATACTAAAATATAAAAGTTATATTTTAATTTAGATTAATTAAACTAAATTAATATTTCTTCGAATTAGTTATTTAGCTAATATTTAAACTAGATTATCTCTCTTTATTATATACTAACTATATATTATTTATATTACTAACATCTTAAATTACAACTCCTTAATTTAATATAAAGGATAAATTAATTTTAAAAGTCAATTTCAAAGCTTTTAGAACTTTACTTTTTAGAAGATATTAAAGATATTTAAAACTAGTTATATTTTAATTATAAATATTAAAACTATATTAATCTCCTCTGATATTCGTTTAAATATTACAACTTGTTAATATACTTTTTAATTTTTTAAACTTTTAAGAAACTATTTAATTTATAAGCTTTTTTGAAAAAGTTATTATAATTATAATAATTATTATAATAATTATTAAGAAAGCTAGAATATTATAAACTTAGATAATAACCAGTTAATTCTATTATAAATTAAGAAGTTAAAGTTAAAGTTGAAGTTAAAGTTAATTTAAATCGATTAAATTAGATAATTAATATATCTACTAATTGATATAATTAGTTTAGAACTAATATAACTATTTAAATTCTTTTTTTAAACCTCTATTAGCCTTTTTAGCATTCAAATTAATTGTCTTTCTAAAAAAAATAAAGTTTTAAACTATTAGAATTTAATATTAATATAAGTTTATAATTAATACTTCTTTTATATTAATAAATTCTAATTATAAATTAAAATTAAAATAAAAGTTAAACTAACTCTTTTAAATATTAATCAAAAGTTAATTTAAATATATAAGTAGAATATTAGTTTAAATCAATTAGTTTATAATAATAAACTAAAAGAGATTATTTAAATTATTAAATTAACTAACTAATTAATTTAATTAGATTAAAAATATATAGTTTATAATAATAATCAAGTTACTTTACTTAAGTTTCAATTATTAAATAATAATTTAAATTAAAAACAACTAATAAAGATATATAAAGCTAATATTTAAATAATTAATAAAAATAATAATATTAAATTAGCTTAGATTTCTAATTATTACAATATCAATAAGAATGAAATAGTAGATAAACTAATTAAAATAAATACTAGTAAAAAGTTAAACTTTTATATAACTAGCTTCGCTTATTTAAATATTAGTATTAAGAAGATTAAAATATAAAAATAGGAATTAGTATTAAACTAAGTTAAATCTAAATAAATTAAATTTAAAACTAATTATACTTTTATCTACAAATTAGTTTTTAAGTTTAAACTAATACTTCTTCTTAAAATTAAGCGAGTTACAACTAATACCTTCTATTAATTGAAGTTAGAATATAATTACTTTAAAGCTTATATATATCAACTTAGTTTAATTAGTAATAATAAATATAAATATAATAAAAAGAAGATTTTTAAATACCTTTTTATTAATTATCGCTTACTTGTTAATACTAAAATAAAGTTTAAAAACTCTTTTAATATATATTACTTCAACCTACCTCTTTTATTAGATACTAAGTTTAATATTAAAGTTATACTTGAATTCTTATAAGATATTGAAATATACACTTGAAAATATTATTTAACCTAGTTATTTAACTTCTAAATTGCTTACTAATCAAATTAGAATTATTAAATTATTATTATTAATACTTAATATTAGCTTAATATTTGATATTTAAATAGATAATACTTAATATTATTTTAATATTATATAATTAGATTAGTTTAGTTTAATACTTTCTTTAATATTATAAATCAAAGTTTAAATTTAAAATACTATTATTAATATTTATTATTATTTCCTTTATCAAAGCTAAACTCTTAATATCTCTTTATTATATATACTATTATATATACTTAAATCTTATATATATATAGCTATTAATAGGATAGCTACTAACTAATCTACTATAATCTTAGACTTATATAGATTATAAAAAAAAAAAAAAGATATAATAATAAATACAACTTATTTAATTATAAATATTTGAAGAGATTAAACTTTAAAAGTATATTTAAAAACTAAAGATATTTATTTAAACCTTATTATATTATATTAAATTATAATAGATTTAGTTTAAGAATTATATATAAAATAAAAATCGAAAAATTATATACTTTTATTGAAATCGACTTAATCTTATTAAAATACAATTAATTAAAATATAATAGATCTAATAAAACTATCAACTTTATAATATAACTTAGTACTATTAAGATATTATTATTACTATCGATTTAAATAATTTCTACTTTATATTATAGAATTTTCATTAAAATCTAAAAAAACTAAATTATTAAAAAACAATTAAAAATTATTAATAAAATAATCAAAAAATATTTATTTCGATTATATATACTTTTACAACTTTAATAAAGCTATCTACTTATTAATACACTTTCAAATTTCTAAGATATTATTATTACTATCAATTTTAACACTTTTAAATATTTAGTTTAATTGTTTAAACTAATAATATTAAGAATATAATATTAAATATAACTTACTTAATTACGAATAATTAAAAAGATTAAAAGTTAGAAATATATTTAAAAGTTAAAAGTATTTGTCTAAACTTTATAAAACTTATATAAATAGTTTATTATTATTAGATCTTAAAATAAATCTTTTAATATTTATTAATTAAAACTTAGTTTCTTTCTTTTCTTTAATTATTATTATAATCTAATTTAACTTACTAGCTATATTAGATATTATAAATACTAATATAGATATTATTATATTATTAACTTTTCTTACTACTCTCTACTTTAACTCTAATATTAATTTATTTAGCTTCTTGAATATTATAAACTTGAACTTTTTTATTAGATCTACTTTTAAAACTATTATTAAATCTAGTAAAATCCTTTTCTACTTTCTTAAATAAAATAACCTCTTTATTTTAAAAGAGATTAATAAAGTCTTTAAATCTAATTCTTATTAAACTACTATTAATAACTTAGTTAATAAGTTAATCTTAGAAGTTTAAAACTTATTAGTTAAAGTTTATATTATAACTAATTTCTATAATAAATAGATTTAAATTCTCAACTTAATCGAAATATTCTGTAATTATACTAAATTCAATAAAGTTAAAAAAGTAACTAACTAATTAATTTCATAAATAAACAATTTAGAATATATAATTTAAAAAATCAAAACTTAGATTAAAACTAAGATTTAAATTAAGTTCCTAATAATTATTTTAATAATCTTTATTATTTTAATAACTTAATTTATTAAATTTATAAAAATCATTTAAAATCTAATTTAACTTTTATTTATTAATATTACTATTATTAGAACTTTTAAAATTAATATTAAATAATATATAATCTAAACTAAAACTAAGTTTAAATAGTTTAAATAAAAGCTTTTAAATTAATTAATTTTTATTTATAATATTTTATTACTCTTTTTAATTCTTTTTATTTACAATTTAATTAATAAAGTATTTAAAATTAAAAAAGTTAAAAGCTTTATTATCTTAATTATTATTAGTATAATTAATAAAAAGAACTTTATTTTAATTATTATTTCACTATATATTATTAACTTCTTAATTAAGAAGTTTAATATTTAAAAGAATTTAATTAACTTTAAATCAATTTAGAAAGATAAACTTTAATTTAAAATAATACTTTATAAGATCTTTATTATTAATTTCAATACTCTAAAAAGTATAAAACTAGTTTTAAAAGAATTTAAAACTTTTAATATAACTTTTAATTTTAAACTAATTAATACTCTTTATTAGCTTTTTTTAAAAATTAACTAAATAGTTAAAAAAGCTAGTTTAATAGTAATTTTATTTGAAACTAGTGAAGAAATAAATAAATATATAAGAAATCGCGTTTATATTATTAGAATATTAATTAGAGCTAAGAAACTATTAAATATAACTAAGTCGATTTAATATTTTAAATATTAAAATTTTAAATATATAATTTAGTTCTATTAATATCAAGTTAAATATAGTTTATATATTAAGTTGTATATAACTTTCTAATATTTTTATAGTATTTATAGTATTTGTAGTAAAGTATATTTTTATTTAATATTAAAGTATATTAATTACTTTTAATTTTATATTAGTAACTCAAAGCTATATAAAGTTTATAAGGTAATAAAAAGAACTTTAATATTTAAACTAGAATATATTATTTGATTAGTTAATTAATCTTTAAATTGGATTTTCAAATTATTACAACTTTTCTTAATATTAACTTAAACTCGATATTAAACTTAATATTAGTTTAAAATCTGATATTAAACTTAATATTATTTTAATATTATATAATTAAACTTATTTAATTTAATATTTTCTTTAATATTATAGAAATTAGATTTAAAGTTTTAATATTTTTATTATTTTATTATTATTTTCTTTATTAGAACTAGATTTTTAATATTATTTATTATATATAATATTATATATATCTAACTTTATTTATATATATATTTAGCTGTTAGCAGATTAGCTGCTAGCTAACCTACTATAGTTTTAAACTTATATAAATCGTTAAAATAAATAAATAAAAAAAAAAAACTATATTAGATAGTATATTACTACTAATACTTAAAATAATTACTTTCTCGACTTTAATCAATTAATATTTAGATTCTAATATTTCTTTGATATTAATTACTATTTAATCTAACTTGTTAATTATACTAGATATTAATAATATTATAAATATTATTATATTTTTAATATTATTTACAATCTTTCAATTTAATTTAAATCTCAATTTATCTAACCTTTTTAATACTTTAAGTTTAGACTTTCTTATAAAACTTATTTTTAATATAGTTACTAGTTTTAATAGAATTCTACTTTGCTTTCTTAAATAAAATAACCTTTTTACTTTAAACTAGATTAATAAAGTTTCGAAGTCTAATCTCTTTTAAACTACTATTAATAACTTTTTAAATAAACTAATTTTAGAAGCTCGAGATCTTTTAATTAAAATTTATATAATAACTAATTTTTAAATTAAATAGATTTAAATTTTAAACTTAATCGAAGTTTTTAGAAACTATATTAAATTTAAAAAAGTTAAAAAAATTATTAATTAATTAGCTTTTTAAATTAATAATCTAAAGTATATTATTTACTAAATTAAAGTTTAAACTTTTAAACTCTTTTAATTAAAGATTATAAAGATTATACTTCTAATAACTCTTTTAATAACCTTTATTATTTTAAAAATTTAGTTAATATTAAAAATAATAAAAATCACTTAAAATCCAATCTAAGTTATCTTCGTTAATATTATTATTATTAAAGCTTTTAAAGCTTTTAAATAGAAAATTATTAAACTTAAAGCTAAACTTTAAATTAAGTTTAAACTATAAAATTGATTTATTCTAATTTATAATATTCTAACTTTCTTTTTTACTTTTCTTATTCACAACTTAATAAATAAAGCTTTTAAAGTTAAAGAGATTAAAAGTCTAATTATCTTAGCTATTACTAATATTACTAATAAAAAGAACTTTATTTTAATTATTATACTTTTTTATATTATCGATTTCCTAATTAAGAAACTTAATATTTAGAAAAATCTTATTAATTTTAAAATTATCTAAAAGAATAAATCTTAATATAAAATAATATTATATAAAATTTCTATAAGCAACTTTAATATCTTTGAAAATATAAAATTAATCTTGAAAGAAATTAAAATTTTCAATTTTTTCTTTAATTTTAATTTAATTAAAACTTCTTATTAACTCTTTTTAAAAGCTAATTATATAGTTAAATAAGTTAAATTAATAGTAGTCTCTTTTAAAACTAGTAAAGAAGTAGAAAAGTATATTAAAAACCAAGTTTATATTATTAGAATATTAGTTAAAGTTAAGAAATTACTAAGTATAATAAAATCAACTTAATATATTAAATACTAAGAATTTAAATATATAATTTAATTTTACTAATACTAAGTTAAATATAGCTTATATATAGAACTTTATTTAACCTTTTAATACTTTTATAATATTTATAGTATTTATAAAAAAACTTATTTCTACTTAGCTTTAAAATACTATAACTACTCTCAACTTTATACTAGCAATTCGAAATTATACAAAGTGTATAAAGTAATGAAAAGAGTTAATACTAGTTTATAAATAGCTAGAATATCTAAGTATTATAAATAAATTTTAATAAAAGTTTATTAAAAATTGAAATAGTTCTTAATCTTATTATTAAATTAAAAATTGATTTATTAATAATTTAAGAATTTTAGATTATAGTTAAAAATTAAAATTACTTTTAAAGTTAGTTTATATTCTACTTTAACTTCAACTAGCTTTTAATATTAATTTACAATTTCAAATCTCGAATTTTAATATATATTTTAAAAGTTTTTAAAATTAAAGTAATATTAATATTAGATAATTTAGATTTAAACTTATTAATAATCTAACTTAGTTAAAGAATTAATATATTTAAAATAGTTAATATTTATAATAAGACTAGTTAGTAAGAAAGTAAAAGAGTTAAAATAGTTAAAAGAAGTTTATTTTTAAAAGCTATTTTAACTAACTTATTTATTTTAAACGATTTTAATATTTATTACTTTTAATAGAATTCTTTAATAATTAATACTTAAACTAGAATCTAATTAGTTAATTAAATTGAAAATAATAATTTTAAACTTTTAAATAAAATTAAAGTTAAAACTTTCTTTCAAAGTTTTAACTTTTTAATCTTAAATTTAATATTTACTACTTTAAAAGTAATAAGGTATATAAATAACTAATAAGTATTAGATAATCTAAATTTAAATTATTATTCAATCTTCTTTATAATCAAAAATCAAAAATTAAATCAAAGCTATTTAAACTTACTTCAATTCTTTGATATTAAAAAGACTAATTAAGATTTATTTAAAAACAAGTTAATTAATTTAATTAAAAAGAGTTTAGTTTTTAATTAAAACTTTTTAGAAGTTATAAGAATTAAGTTAAACTTTAAAATATCAAGTATAATATATTTTAAAAATACTTCTTTCAAACTAATATAATTAATTAAGTTAATAGCAGTTAATACGATTTTAAGAATAAAACTTAAATTGAAAATTAAACTTTAATAAACTTTTAAATTAAAGAAATTATAAAAATTAATATTAAAAGTATAAAGAAGTAAAAGTTAAAATCAAAGTTATAATTTAATTAGAAACCTTTATTTTTCAGTTATTAAATATATTAAATAAAGTTATTAAAATACTTTCTTAAAGATTAAAAACTTGAAATTAATTTTTAAAGCTTTTAACTATACTAAAAGCTATTTAAGTTAATAATTACCTTTAATTTTAAATTAGTTAATTTTTAATAAAAAAGTAATTATTTTAAAAACTATTTTATTTTTAAAACTTTTAATTTCAACTAATCTTATTTAAAATATTTATAAAGTTAATATTTAACTTAAGCTAGTCGCTAGCAAGTTAGAAAGAATTTATTTAATAAAAATCAAAGGAAAAACTTTAAGGTTAAATAGAATTAGCTAAGAAATTATTAATAAAGCTTATTAAACTATTTTTAATTTATTTTATAAAGTTTTTAACTTTTTTATTAATTTCAATTACTATTTAATTTATTAGTATTAAGTAATAGAAATTATTTTTAAGAAGTTAAAAAAGTTTAATTATTTAATCTCGAAAACTTATAAAATAATATTATTATTTAATTATTTTAAGAAAGTTAATGAGAAAATACTAATAAAAAGATTAAGTTATTTAACTAAGATTAATATTTTATTATATAACTTTCAAATTAAAAGTAAGTTGAAAAAGTTTATAATTAATATAATATTATTATTAGTAAATAAAATTAAAAGAGATTATATAAATAAACTTAAGATATTAGTTTTATTTTTTAATATTAAAAAGGCTTTCGATTATATATCTAAAAATTAACTATTTATTATTTTAAAAGAGTTAAAACTTCTACTTAGTTTTATAATTTAGATTAGCTACTTTCTAAAAACTAGATAGTTAAAACTAGCTTTTAATAATTAAATTAAATCTTTTAAACTTATTAATATTAAAATTCTCTAAAGTAATTTAATTAATTTAATTTTATTCTTAATTTATATTAAGAATCTTTTTCTAACTATTAGCTATTTAATCTAAAATTATATAAATAATATTATATTAATTATTAACTTAACTAGTTTTAAAAAGAATTATAAAACTTTAGAAAGAAAGGCTAATAAATTATATACTTTTAAAATAATAAATAGTATTAAGTTTAATTTAAAGAAAACTAAGTTAATTTACTTTTTTAAAAGTTTAATAACTAATCTAATAAAACTATTAAATCAATAACTTATATACTTCTCTAAGTTAATAAAGTAGTAAGAAATTTAGTTTGATAATATATTAAAATATAAGAATTATATTTTAATTTAGATTAATTAAATTAAATTAGTTTTCTTTTAAATTAATTAATTAGCTAATATTCAAACTAATTTATTTCCTTTTATTATATACTAATTATATATTATTTATATTATTAATATCTTAGATTACAGTTTTCTAATTTAATATAAAGAATAAACTAGTTTTAATAGTTAATTTTATAGTTTTTAAAATCTTACTTTCTAGAAGATATTAAAAATATTTAAAACTAATCTTATTTTAATTATAAATATTAAAGTTATATTAATCTCTCTTGATATTTATTTAAATATTATAACTTACTAATATACTTTTTAATCTTTTAAACTTTTAAAAAGTTATTTAATTTATAAACTTCTTTAAAAGAGATATTAAAATAATTATTATTATAATAGTAATTATAATTACAACGATATTATAAGTTTAAATAGCAATTAATTAACTTTATTATATATTAAAAAGTTAAAGTTAAAGTTGAAGTTAAAATTAATTTAAATCGATCGAATTAGATACTTAATATATTTATTAGTAAATATAACTAGTTTAAAACTAATATAACTATTTAAATTCTTTCTTTAAACTTTTATTAACTTTTTTAACATTCGAATTAATTGCTTTTTTAAAGAAAATAAAGCTTTAAATTACTAAGATTCAATATTAATATAAATTTATAATTAGTATTTCTTTTATATTAATAAGTTTTAATTATAAATTAAAATTAGAATAGAAGTTAAATTAACTCTCTTAAATATTAATTAAAAGCTAATTTAAGTATATAAGTAGAATATTAATTTAAATAAACTAGTTTATAATAGTGAATTAAAAAGAATTATTTAAATTATTAAATTAACTAGCTAATTAATCTAATTAGACTAAGAATATATAGTTTATAATAATAATTAAACTACTTTATTTAAACTTTAATTACTAAATAATAACTTTAATTAAAAGCAATTAATAAAGATTTATAATATTAATATTTAAATAGTTAATAAAGATATTAATATTAAATTAGTTTAAGTTTCTAATTATTATAATATAAATAGGAATAAAATAGTAGATAAGCTAGTTAAAATAAATATTAATAAGAATTTAAACTTTTATATAACTAACTTCGTTTATTTAAATATTAGTATTAAAAGAATTAAAATTTAAAAATAAGAATTAGTATTAAAATAATATATTAAATCGAAGTATAATATTGATTTTAAGATTAATTATATTTTAATTTATAAATTAATATTCAAAGTTAAAATAATAATTCTTTTTAAAATTAAACGAACTACTACTAATACTTTTTATTAATTAAAACTAAGTTATAGTTACTTTAAAGCCTATATATACTAACTCGATTTAATTAGTAATAATAAGTATAAATATAGTAAAAAGAAGATTTCAAAATATTTTCTTATTAGCTATCACTTACTTGTTAGTATTTAAATAAAACTTAAAAACTCTTTTAATATATATTACTTTAACTTTCCTTTTTTATTAAATACTAAGTTTAATATTAAAGCTACTTTTAAATTCTTTAAAAAGATTGAAATTTATATTTGAAAATATTACTTAACTTAGTTATTTAACTTTTAAATTACTTACTAATTAAATTAGATTATTAAATTATTACTATTAAACTTAATACTAACTTAATATATAATATTAGGATATTTAATATTTAATACTGTTTTAATATTATATAATTAAACTAGTATAATTTAATATTTTCCTTAATATTATATTTTTAAGTTCGAAGTTTTAAAGATATTATTATTATTTTTATTATTATTTCTTTATTTAAAGTTAAACTCTTAATATCTCTTTATTATATATAATATTATATATACTTAAATCTTATATATATATCTAGCCGCTAATAGGTTAGCTGCTAACCGACTTATTATAATCTCAGATTTATATAAGTTATTAAAAAAAAAAAAAAAAAAAAAGTAATATTTATAAATATAGATTTTAATCTTATATAGAAATTCGAAGGTAACTTCGATACTAAACTTAATATTTAATAAGAGGGGAAGGTTAAGGTAATATATATTAAAAGTATTTTTAAGTTTAATATAGATATTAGTAAATAATTAATAACTAATAAGAAAATATTCAAAAGTTTCCTTTTTATTATATTTATATTTATTATTATTAGTTAAATTAAGTTAATATATATAAGCTTTAAAGTAATTATAATCTAACTTTAATTAATAAAAGATACTAATTATAATTTACTTAATCTTAAAGAAAATTACTATTTTAACTTTAAATATTAATTTATAAATTAAAATGTAGTTAATTTTAAATTCGATATTATATTTCAATTTAGTATATTATTTTAATACTAATTTTTACTTCTAAATTTTAATTCTTTTAATATTAATATTTATATAAACGAAGTTAATTATATAAAAGTTTAATTCTTTACTAGTATTTACTTTAATTAGTTTATCTATTATTTTATTTCTATTAATATTGTAGTAGTTAAAAACTTAAGTTAGTTTGATATTAATATCTTTATTAACTATTTAAATATTAATATTATATATTCTTATTAATTAGTTTTAACTTAAGTTGTTGTTTAATAACTATAATCTAAGTAAAATAATTTAATTATTATTATAAACTATATATTCTTAGTTTAACTAAATTAACTAGTTAATTAATTTAATAGTTTAAATAATCCCTTCTAATTCACTATTATAAACTAGTTGATTTAAGCTAATATTCTACTTATATATTTAAATTAGCTTTTGATTAGTATCTAGAAAAACTAGTTTAACTTCTATTCTAATTTCAATTTATAATTAGAATCTATTAATATAGAAAGAGAATTAATTATAAATTTATATTAATATTAAGTTTTAGTAATTAAAAACTTTATTTTCTTTTAAAAAACTATTAATTCGGATATTAAAAAAGTTAGTAAGAGTTTAAAAAAGGAATTTAAATAGTTATATTAATTCTAAGTTAATTATATCGATTAGTAAGTATATTAAATATCTAATTTAATCGATTTATATAAATATTAGCTTCAACTTTAACTTAAACTTCTTGATTTATAATAAAGCTAGTTAATTATTATCTAAACTTATAATATTATATTAGTTATTATAATAATTATCTTAATAATTCTTTTAAAAAAACTTATAAATTAAATAGTTTCTTAAAAGTTTAAAAAATTGAAAAATATATTAGTAGGTTATAATATTTAAATATATATTAAAGAGAACTAATATAGTTTTAATATCTATAATTAAAATAAGATTAGTTTTAAATACTTCTAATATCTTTTAAAAAACAAGATTCTAAAAACTTTGAAATTGATTTTTAAAATTAATTTATCTTTTATATTAAATTAAAAAGTTATAATTTAAAATATTAGTAATATAAACAATATATAACTAGTATATAATAAAAGAAAATAAACTAGTTTAAATATTAACTAGTTAATTAATTTAAAGAAAAGTTAATTTAGCTTAACTAATTTAAATTAAAATATAATTCTTATATTTTAGTATATTATCAAATTAAATTCCTAGTTACTTTATTAGTTTAGAGAAGTATATAATTTTCTAATTTAATAATTTAATTGAATTAATCGCTAATTATCTAGAAAAGAAATAGATTAGTTTAGTTTTTCTAAAGTTAAACTTAATATTATTTACTATTTTAAAAGTATATAGTTTATTAACTTCTCTTTCTAAAATCTTATAATTCTTCTTAAAACTAATCGAATTAGCAACTAATATAATATCGTTTATATAGTTTTAAACTAAGTAGCTAATAATTAAAAAGAGATTTCTAATATAAATCAAGAATAAAATCAAACTAATTAGACTACTTTAAAGAATTCTAATATTAATAAACTTGAAAGGTTTAATTTAATTATTAAAAATTAGTTTTAACTATTTAACTTTTAAGAAGTAGTTAATTTAAATTATAAAACTAAATAAAAGTTTTAACTTTTTTAAAACTATAAGTAGTTAATTCTTAAATATATAATTGAAAGCCTTTTTAATATCAAAGAATAAAATTAATATCTTAAACTTATTTATATAATCTCTTTCAATTTTATTTGTTAATAATAATATTATATTAATTATAGACTTTTTCAATCTACTTTTAATTTAAAAGTTATATAATAAAATATTAATTTTAACTAAATAGTTTAATCTCTTTACTAATATCCTTTTATTAACTTTTTTAAAATAGTTTAATAGTAATATCACTTTATAAACTTTAAAGATTAAATAATTAAGTTTTTTTAGTTTTTTAAAAATAACTTTTATTATTTAATACTAGTAAGTTAGATAATAACTAAAATTAATAAGTAGATTATAGACTTTATAAAATAAATTAGAAATAGTTTAATAAATTTTAATAATAATTTCCTAATTAATTTTATCTAACCTTGAAGTTTTTCCTTTGATTTTTATTAAATAAGCTTTTTTCAACTTACTAATAGTTAGTTTAAACTAAATATCGATTTTATAAATATTTTAAATAGAACTAGTTAAAATTAAAAACTTTGAAAATAAAGTAACTTTTAAAATAATTACTTTTTTATCGAAAGTTAATTAGTTTGAAATCGAAGGTAGTTAATAACTTAAATAGCTTTTAGTATAATTAAAAGCTTTAAAAATTGACTTTAAGTTTTTAATCTTTAAGAAAGTATTTTAATAACTCTATTTAATATATTTAATAACTGAAAAATAAAAGTTTCTAATTAAATTATAATTTTGACTTTAACTTTTACTTCTTTATACTTTTAATATTAATTTTTATAATTTCTTTAACTTGAAAGTTTATTAAAGTTTAACTTTCAATTTAAGTTTTATTCTTAAAATTATATTAACTACTACTAATCTAATTAATTATATTAGTTTAGAAAAGATATTCTTAAAATAAATTATATTTAATATTTTAAAATTTAACTTAGTTTTTATAATATTTAAGAAATCTTAATTAAAAACTAAACTCTTTTTAATTAAATTAACTAGCTTATTTTTAAATAAATCTTAATTAACTTTCTTAATATTAAAGAACTAAAAAGGATTTAAATAACTTTGAAAATTTAAATTCTTAATTATAAAGAAAATAAGTAAATAATTTAAATTTAAATTATTAAATACTTGCTAATTATTTATATATCTCACTATCTTTAAAGTAGTAAATATTAAATTTAAAACTAAAGAACTAATACTTTGAAAGAAAGTTTTAATTTTAACTTTATTTAAAAGTTCAAAGTTGTTATTTTCAATTTAACTAACTAATTGGGTTTTAACTTAAGTATTAATTATTAAAAGGTTTTACTAAAAATAATAAATATTAAAATCTTTTAAAATAAACGAATTAATTGAAATAGCTTTTAAAAATAAACTTCTTTTAATTATTTTAAACTTCTTACTTTCTTTTTAATTAATCTTATTATAAATATTAATTATCTTAAATATATTGATTTTATAACTAAGTTGGATTATTAATAAATTCGAATTCAAATTATTTAATATTAATATTATTTTAATTTCGAGAACTTTTAAAATATATATTAAAATTCAAAGTTTGAATTCGCAAGTTAGTACTAAAAGCTAGTTAAAGTTAAAGTAGAATATAAATTGACTTTGAAAATAATTCTAATTTTTAATTATAATTTAAAGTTTTTAGATTATTAATAAATTAATTTTTAACTTGATAATAAAATTAAAAGCTATTTTAATCTCTAATAAACTTTTATTAAGATTTATTTATAATACTTAGATATCTTAGTTATTTATAAGCTAATATTAATCTTTTTCATTACTTTATATACTTTATATAATTTTAAATTGCTAGTATAAAGTTAAAAGTAATTATAGTATTTTAAAGTTAAATAAGAATAAACTTTTTTATAAATATTATAAATATTATAAGAATATTAAAAAGTTGAATAAGATTTTATATATAAACTACATTTAATTTAATATTAATAAAATTAAATTATATATTTGAATTTTTAATACTTAATATATTAAGTTGATTTTATTATACTTAATAATTTCTTAACTTTAATTAATATTTTTATAATATAAACTTAGTTTTTAATATATCTTTCAACTTTCTTATTAGTTTTAAAAGAGATTATTACTAATTCAACTTACTTAACTATATAATTAACTTTTAAAAAAAACTAATAAGAAGTTTCAATTAATTTAAAATTAAAAGAGGAATTGAAAGTCTTGATTTTTTTTAAAACTAGTTTTATATTTTTAAAAGTATTAAAGTTATTTATAAAAATCTTATATAATACTACTTTATATTAAGATTTATTCTTTTAAATAGTTTTAAAATTAATAAGATTTTTCTAAATATCAAACTTTTTAATCAAGAAATTAGTAATATAAGAAAATATAATAATAAAAATTAAATTCTTTTTATTAATAGTATTAATAATAACTAAGATAATTAAACTTTTAACTCTTTTAATTTCGAAAACTTTATTTATTAAATTGTAAATAAGAAAAGTGAAGAAAAGAGTTAAAATATTATAAATTAAAATAAATCGATTTTATAATTTAAATTTAACTTTAAACTTAGTTTTAATTTATATTATCTTTTATTTAAAGATTTTAAAAGTCTTGATAACAATAATATTAGTGAAAGTAGTTTAAATTGAATTTTAAATAATTTTTATAACTTTTAATAATTAAAATACTAAAATAATAAAAGTTATTAAATAGATTATTAAGAGAGTTGCCGAGAATATAGTTTTTATAATTTTAAATTAAAAGAGTTTTAAAGTTTAAATTTCAATTTAATAAATTATATATTTTAAATTATTAATTTAAGAAATTAATTAGTTAGCAATTTTTTTAACTTTACTAAATTTAATATAATTGTGGAATATCTTAATAAGATTTAAAATAAAGTTTTATTTATTTTAAGAATTAATTAAAATATATATTTTAATTAATAAATCTTAAACTTTTAAAATAAACTTGTTAATAAAGTTATTAATAAGAGTTATATTAAAAGTTGATTTCAAGTTTTTATTAATCTAGTCTATTAAAAATAGATTAGCTCTTTTAAGAAAATAAAGAGAAATAATACTAGATTTAATAGTATTATTAAAAGTAAGTTTTACAAGAAAGTTTAAACTTAAAATATTAAAAAAGCTAAATAAATCAATATTAAATTGAAATTATAATATACTAAGTAGTAATAACAATAATATAATATCTATAATAATATTTATAATATTTAATATAACTAGAAAGCTAGATTAGATTATAGTAAGAGTTGAAGAAATATAAGAAACTAAACTTTTATTAATAAATATAAAGAGGTTTATTATAAGATCTATTAATAGTAAACTATTTATATATATTTTATATACTTTAAATAAATATTCTAAATTCTTAAATATATTTTTAAAGTTTAATCCTTTTAATTATTCGCAATTAAATAAATTATATTTAATATTATTATCTTAATATTATTAGTTTAGATAGTTAAAAATAAAGATCTAAGAGTGTTGAAAGTAGTAATAATAGTAGTAATAATAATATTTTAAATATTAGAAAATGTTTTTTTTTATTTATTTATTTATTTTAATAACTTATATAAGTTTAAGATTATAATAAGTTAGTTAACAATTAATCTATTAACAACTAAGTATATATATAGAGTTTAAGTATATATAATACTATATATAATAAAGAGATATTAAAAGTCTAACTTTAAATAAAGAAATAATAATAAAAATAATAAAAATAATTTTAAAACTTCAAATCTAAAATTATAATATTAAAGAAAATATTAAACTAAACTAGTCTAATTATATAATATTAAAATAGTATTAAATATTTTCTATTTAAATATTGTATATTAAGCTAATATTAAATTTAATAAAAATAATTTAATAATCTAATTTAATTAGTAAACAGTTTTAAAAGTTAAGTAACTAAGTTAGATAATATTTTCAAATATAAATTTCAATATCTTGTAAGAATTCAAGTATAACTTTGATATTAAACTTAGTATTTAATAAGAGAAGTAAATTAAAATAGTATATAATAAAAAAGTCTTTAAGTTTAATATAAGTATTAATAAGTAGTTGATAGTTAATAAGAAAATATTCAAAAATCTCTTTTTTATTATATTTATATTTATTATTATTAATCAAACTAAGTTAATATATATAAACTTTGAAATAGTTATAATTTAATTTTAATTAATATAAAGTATTAATTATAATTCACTTAATTTTAAAAGAGATTATTAACTTAGATCTAAATACTAATTTATATATTAAAATATAATTAATCTTGAAGTTAATATATTTAAATCTAACTTTTATTTAATTTAATATTAGTTTTTATTTCTAGATTTTAATTCTCTTAATATTAGTATTTAAATAAGCGAAGTTAATTATATAAAAGTTCAACTTTTTATTAATACTCACTTTAACTAATTTATCTACTATTTTATTTTTATTAACTTTATAGTAATTTAGAATCTAAATTAATTTAATATTAATACTTTTATTAATTATTTAAGTATTAATATTATATATCTTTATTAATTACTTTTAATCTAGATTATTATTTAATAATTAAAGTTTAAATAAAATAGCTTGATTATTATTATAAACTATATATTATTAGTTTAATTAAGTTAGCTAACTAATTAATTTAATAGTTTAAATAATTTCTTTTAATTCATTATTATAAACTAACTAATTTAAATTAATATTCTACTTATATACTCGAATTAACTTTTAATTAGTATTTAAAAAAGTTAATTTAATTTTTATTCTAATCTCAATTTATAATTGGAACTTGTTAATATAAAAGAAATATTAAATATTAACTTTTATTAATATTAAGTTTTAGTAATTTAATATTTTATTTTCTTTTAATAAATAACTAATTCGGATATTAAAAAGAGTAATTAAAATCTAAAAAAGGAATTTAAATAATTATATTAGTTCTAAGCTAATTATATTAACTAATAAATATATTAAATATTTAATTTAGTTGATTTAAATTAACTTTAACTTCGGTTTTAACTTTAACTTCTTAATATATAGTAAAGCTAATTAGTTATTATCTAAACTTATAATATTATTATAATTATAATAACTATTATAGTAACTATTTTAATAATCTTCTTAAAGAAGTTTATAAATTAAATAGTTTTTTAAAAGTTTAAAAGATTGAAAAGTATATTAATAAGTTATAATATTTAAATAGATATTAAAGAAAGTTAATATAGTTTTAATATTTATAATTAAAGTAAAACTAGTTTTAAATACTTTTAATATCTTTTAAAAAATAAAGTTTTAAAAGTTATAAAGTTGATTATTAAAATTAGTTTATCTTTTATATTAAATTAAGAAGCTATAATTTAAAATACTAATAATATAAATAATATATAGTTAATATATAATAAAAGAGAATAAACTAGTTTAAATATTAATTAATCGATTAATTTAAAGGAAAACTGATTTAGTTTAACTAATCTAAATTAAAATATAATTCTTATATTTTAATATATTATTGAATTAAATTTTTAACTACTTTATTAACTTAGAAAAATATATAACTTGTTAATTTAATAATTTAACTAAATTAGTTGTTGAACTTTTAAAAAAGAAATAAATTAACTTGATTTTTTTTAAAGTTAAATTTAATACTATTTACTATTTTAAAAGTATATAATTTATTAGCTTCTCTTTTCAAAGTCTTATAATTTTTTTAAAATTAGTTAAATTAGTAATTAATATAATATCATTTATATAATTTCAAATTAAATAATTAATAATTGAAAAGAGATTTTTAATATAAATTAAAAATAAAATTAGACTAATTAAGTTATTTTAAAGAATTTTAATATTAATAAATTTAAAAAGCTTAATTTAATTATTAAAAGCTAGTTTTAACTATTTAATTTCTAAAAAGTAATTAATCTAAATTATAAAACTAAGTAGAAGTTTTAACTCTTTTAAAACTATATCTATATAACAACGAACTAAGTTATCGAACTTGTTTAATAAAGAGCTTATACTATTTAAAATAAATATATATTATTTCCTTTATAAAGCTTACTACTACTTAAAAGAAATAGTGAAAATAATATCATTAACAACTCTTTAACACTTATTATAATCTGCGAATCTTAATTTCATTTAAAATCAAAAACCAACTTCAAGTATATATACTTAGTATCTTTCAAAGAGGTAGTAAAAAGCTATTAAGAATATAATCTTTTTACTAACTCTTAAGTTAAATAGAGAGGCTTCAAATAATAATTTAATAATAGTAATTATTAATAGTTATTTATATATAATTGAAGAAAAAGCTAAACTCTAATATATAATAATAAATAAGTTTATAACTAGTATTTATAAATTTGTATCTTTATATAAAGATTCAAAGTAGAAGGTTATAATATATAAGTTAAGTAATAGAATAATAAACTTTTTAATTATATCTCTTTTAAATATAAGTAGTAACAATACTTCTATTTATTAAAACTTAGTATTATTATAAAATTAAAGAGAAGTAAATATTAAAATAGTCAATTTTATAAATATAATGAAAACCTTGAAAAACTTAAAAGTAGACTTTCAATTAATAAAGATTTATATTATAATAATCGCTTTATTAACTTTGCTTTTAAATAAACTACTTTCGATTAACAATAATAAATATATTTTTATTATAATAAAAAGATAAACACTCTTTAATAGATTATAGTTTTATATTTTATATTAAATATTATATAAATAAATTAGTAAGTTTATTCTAATAGATATCCTAGTAATTGTATTTACTTATATTAGTTAAACAATTACTTTTATAAATATTTAAATTTAAAAGCTACTTCTTATATAAGAAAATATTAAGATTATTAAATAAATATTAAATAGAATATTAGTAGCTAAACTTGAAAAATAGTATAACTATATAGTAGTTAGTATATTTATTATTATACTAAACTTACTTCGATATATAATAGTAGTTATTCTCAAGCTAATTAAAGAAAAAACCTTTATTTAAATTAAACTAGTTTTAATAAACTACTACCTCTTTTAATATAAAGTGAATCTATATATAAAATATATAACTTAAATTATCTCCTTTTTAAAACTTATTTACTTCTTTTAACTCTTTTATATAAACAAAGTTATATAAGAAATTAAATAATAGTTAACTATATAAAGATATAACTTTAACTATTAAAATTACTATAATCTTATAAGATATTATTATATTATTTATTATAAATACTATAAAATATATATAAATTAGTATAAAAGTCTAATAAATATTAACTATATTAAAGAGATATATTATATTAACTATTATAACCTTTTCCTAACTAGCTATATTAACTACTTAGCTATTTTGAAGCGAGTAAATAATTAACTAATTAAAGTTATATAGAAGTCTTTTAAAATAATCTATAAATATTTAAATATTCTATAGAAA
This sequence comes from Clarireedia monteithiana, assembly GCA_026226035.1. Taxonomy (NCBI): domain Eukaryota; kingdom Fungi; phylum Ascomycota; class Leotiomycetes; order Helotiales; family Rutstroemiaceae; genus Clarireedia; species Clarireedia monteithiana. The sequence continues at coordinate 23,003 of JANHAD010000205.1, forward strand.
TAAAGAGAGATTTTAATTAGACTTACTTTAATAATTAAAGTTCTATAAACTACTTTACTAAATAAATATATTTACAAATAATATAACTTTTAAGTTCTAATATATAAAAAGATAGATTTATAAAATATAAATATATATTCTTAAACTTGATATAAAGTAGTTTTATATAAAAACTTCAACTTAATATAATTGTTAATATAAAGTATTATACTTAATAATGAAAGTAAATCCTTTTTACTAAATAAAGAAATAGAATTAAATATATACTCTTTATAATAAATAATATACCTTACTTATAATAAAAGTAAAACCGCTTTTCAAAAATATATAATCTTCAAATAGAGTAAACTAATATTAAAAGATTACAATTATATTATATTATTATTTTATATTTTATATTAAAAGAGAAAATAGATATTCTTTATTTATAAAAACTATAAGTAAGTATAAATACTCGAATATAAAACTATTTAAATTATAAGTATTATACTTTAGTAAATATTTAGAATTAAATAAATAAAGATATTTAGAAATACTATTAACTTTAAATAATAATATATATTTAAAAAGAAGTTAGCTTTTATATATAATAACAATAATTAATTAAAAGTCGAGATTTATTATAAAATAAGATTAATAGTTATTCGATTCTTAATATATATAAATATTTATAAACTTAGAAGACTTTAGATTATATTATAAACTTTATAATAAAAGAGAAGATAATAGTAAATAGTAACTTTAATATATAATATAAAATATTTAAACTAAGTACTCTCTCTTTATATAATAGTAATAAATTTATATAATAAACTATACTAAGTAAAATAAACTTTATAAAAACTTTCAATTAGATAATATATAATATAAATTATATTCTCAATCTTACTTTCTCGAATATTCTCTTTATAACTATATATATCTGTATAAACTTATATAATAGCTTAGATTATAAAATTTAAATAATAATACTCTTTAACTATAAATAAGTCTTATTAAATTAATTTCACTACTAAGTACTAAATAAAAAACTTAATATTTTCGCAGCTTTAATATAAAGTAATATAATACTCTTTCTAGCATTCAACTTCTAAACTATAATAAAAGAGTTAGAAGTATAAATAAAGCTTTTTATTATTAACTTATAATCAGCTTTAAAGACAATTAAAAAGTTAAATCAAAGAGGCAGTATCTTAGTATTATAGTAGATATTTAAATATAAAGAAGTTTATAAACTATATTATTAATTTTATATAAACTAAATATAATAATATACTTTCTTAGAAATAAAGACTTTCTTTATTATAATATAAAGAGTTAAATGAGAATATTAATATTAAGTTTTTAATAATATTATAAATAACAAAGCTTTCTATAAAATAATAAATTAATATAAACTTATATTTAACTTTAAAGTTTCTTTATTAAAGATAAATAGAGTATTAATTGAGAATATAAAAGAAAAAGTAAAGATATTATATTATAAAGTATTTAATTATTTCTTAATTACAGATAATCTTCAAAGCAACTTTCTAAAAAACTAGATTAATACAAAGTATTTATTATAAGAAAAGATAATCTTAATAAAGAAAGTAGAGTTAAGTATAATCGAAGTTATAAATACTTTCTTTAAAATTGATTATATTATTATTAGACTTTTGAAAGTGTGTTAGAACGATATTAAGAGAATATTATATATTATATATAATTATTACTTAGTATTAAGCTATTACTTAGATATATAAAAGTTAGTAGAAGTTGTAATATTATTAAAAGTTAATAAGAAAGATCAAACTTTAATATACTTATAATATCTAATCACATTACTTTTATATATTAGGAAAAGGTTAAAAAGGATTATTATAAAATATATTATATAAATAATATTTACTTATTAAATACTTAGCTTATAATATAATAGAGTATTATTAAAATAATTAGTAATAGACTTAATTACTTTTTTTATATATAATATTAAAGTAACTTTTATAAAAAGATATTAAATTATTATAATTATTATAGATATATAAAGTATTTTCGATACTTTCTTACTTTAATAATTGTTAGTTAGAATAATAAAACAAAGATAATTAATAACAATTTTCAAACTAGTTTAAAAGTTTCTTAACAAATATTAAATTTAAATATAATTAGAAAAGATAATTATATTTAACAATATAATTATATATAATACTTTATAAAAATCTTTACTTTTATTAATACTTTATATATTTTATTTAACTAAGCTTCTTAATTAAGATTAATAATTACATTTTAAATATATAAATAATATCTATCTTTATTAAACTACTAAGTTGTTAAATTTTAATATTAAACTATTTATAATAGATATATATTGAATTAAGTAATAAAAGTAAGAAAATAAAATAATATTTATACTTAAGAAGTTAAAGATAATTTACTTTTTTAAATACTAAGAAAACTATTTATTAAAGTATATAATAAATAATAAGCTTATAATCTAGTTTATTATAATAATCAAAATAAAAAGAGAGTAGTTTATATTATATTAACTAAAAGTCTAGTTTAATTAAAGACTAAACTTTAAATAGTATATCTTTAAATAAATAATTAAAATTAGAAAGGTTGTTTATTATATTTATAATCTTACTTAAATTAAAGATAAGTTGCTAGCTATTATATTATATAAAGCTACTATTACTTATATCCTCCTTTTAATTTTATATAAAATAGAAGCTTAATATATAAAATACTACTATCTTTTACAAGTTAGTAATTTCTTTAAAAATAAAACTATTAATATAAACAATAGTTAATATATTGATATTATTAATAAGATTTTAATATAAATAATTAGAAGTATACTACTAATTTAGAAAACAACTCTATTAATAATACTTTTCTAAAATATAAAACTTCTATTTAGATAAATAATATTTAAGTAAATTAAAGTATATTTTATATTATACTTCTATATAGTAAACTTATAATACCTTTTAATAAAATAAGTAAAGTCTATTTATATCGATTAATATTATTATATTTATATTCAATATCAAAGTTAGTTAATTTCTATTATATTATATTTCTATTTAATATCTTTACACTTCTCTTTAAGAAGTTAAAAGAATCTTATTATAAATAAAATAAAGGAAGAGGTTGTTAAAACTTTCAAATAATAGTAAGTAACTTTTTTATTTATAGATATTATAATCTTCTTAGATAGATTTAAGAAAATAGTAAATAGAGAATATAAAGTTGAATATAACTTTGTAATATATTAAAGTATTTAATAAATTAATATTAAATATAACGTTTTAAATCCACTATTATATATATTCGATATAAAGGTAATTAGAATATAAAAAGTATTATAATATACTTTATAACTTCTATTATAATATAACTTATAGTAGATTTAATTATATATCGATAATACTTTAATAATTTAATATATTTAAAGTGAAGTAACGATTTCTTTATAATAAACCTTTTTATACTATTAAAATATAATAGAAACTAGAAATATAAAAGTATATTAAATACTAGAATATACTAGTATTATAAATAATAAAGTTATAAACATTTTAATAAATTTAAAAACTAAATAAATTATAATAAAAGGTAATTTAATAGTTAAACTAATAACTAGTAATTTATATTTAATAATACAAAGTATATATAATTATATTTAAATAGTATAGTAAGTTAAAATATATTTAAAACTCTCTACTAATTATAAATATTAAATTAATATATACTAAGTAAAAATGCTTTTAAAACTCGAACTTTTATATACTAAGCTTTATTATTTACTAACTTTTAAAACTATATATAGTGACTTTATATAATATTATTAGAAGTTTTTATATATAAATATAAATCTAGAATATTTATATAAATACTTAAAGACATTGAAATATATTATTTACTATAAATAAGTATAATAGACTTTTAATAAGTAGTTATTATATTCTACTTACTTGTTATATAACTTGATAAAAGGAGTATAGTATTTATAATAGCTTGTTATAAAACTAACTTACTTCTTCGAATTACTAGAAGTAATAGAATTCTACTTATATATTTACTCTTACTAATATAAAGATATAATTATTTATTTAAACAACTTTTAAAACTCTCTCTTTCTTCTCTCCCTTTTTTTCTTTCTTTCTTTTCTACTCTTTTTACTTACCTTTTTTTTTTTTCTTTCTTTTCTTTTTTCTTAAAAATTATAAATACTTAGCAGTTTAGATTATATAAATAATAGCTTTAAAAAGTTATAATAGTAATATCTATTTATAAACTTAAAAGTATTTACAAAGTAATTTATAATTAAATAAGAAACTTTACTCTCTCTTTTTAACTAATAGAAATAAAAGCTTTAAATTATAATAAAGATCTAACTTATTATAAATATAAAATACTCTTTAAATAGATATTATATATTTAATTAACTTAGTATATCTCTATATTCTTTGAAAGATACTAAGATAGCAAGCTTAATTTACTATTTAATAAATAGAAATAATAACTTTCTTTCTTTCTCTCTTTCTCTCTTTTAAAACTATAAGTAGTTAATTCTTAGATATATAATTAAAAGCCTCTTTGATATTAAAAAATAAAACTAATATTTTAAATTTATTTATATAATCTCCCTCGATTTTATTTACTAATAATAATACTATATTAATTGTAGATTTTTTTAATCAACTTTTAATTTATAAATTATATAATAAGATATTAGTTTTAGTTAAATAGTTTAATCTTTTTATTAATATTCTTTTATTAACTTTCTTAAAGTAGTTTAATAATAATATTATCTTATAAGTTTTAAGAATTAAATAATTAAACTTTTTTAATTTTTTAAAAATAGCTTTTATTACTTAATATTAATAAGTTAAATAGTAATCGAAATTAATAAGAAAGTTAAAAACTTTATAAAATAAGTTAGAAATAGTTTAGTAAACTTTAATAATAATTTCCTAATTAATTTCATCTAATTTTAAAGTTTTTCTTTTAATTTTTATTAAACAAACTCTTTTTAATTTACTAGTAGTTAACTTAAATTAAATATCGACTTTATAAAAGTCTTAAATAAAACTAGTTGAAATTAAAGACTTTGAAAACAAAGTAACTTTTAAAATAACTACTTTTTTATTGAAAGTTAATTAGTTTAAAATTGAAAGTAATTATTAACTTAAATAACTTTTAATATAATTAAAAGTTTTAAAAATTAACTTCGAGTTTTTAATCTTTAAGAAAGTATTCTAATAACTCTATTTAATATATTTAATAGTTGAAAAATAAAAGTTTCTAATTAAATTATAACTTTGATTTTAACTTTTACTTCTTTATACTCTTAGTATTAATTTCTATAATTCTTTTAACTTAGAAGTTTATTAAAACTTAACTTTTAATTTAAACTTTATTCTTAAGATTATACTAATTACTACTAATTTAATTAATTATATTAATTTAGAAGAGATATTTTTAAAATAAATTATATTTAATATTTTAAAGTTTAATTTAATTCTTATAACTTTTAAAGAGTTTTAATTAAAAACTAAACTCTTTTTAATTAAATTAACTAATTTATCTTTAAACAAGTTCTAATTAGCCTTTTTAGTATTAAAAAATTAAAGTAGATTTAAAAAACTTTAATTTAACTTCAGATTCTTAATTATAAAGAAAATTAAATAATAATCTAAGTTTAAACTATCTAATACTTACTAGTTATTTATATACTTTACTACCTTTGAAGTAGTAAGTATTAAATTTAAAACTAAAAAGTTGAAGTTTTAAAAGAAAGTTTTAACTTTAATTTTATTTAAAAGTTCAAAGTTATTATTTTTAATCTAACTAACTAATTAGATTCTAGCTTAAATATTAGTTATTAAAAGGTTTTACTAAAGATAATAAGTATTGAAATCCTTTAAAATTAATAAATTAGTTGAAATAGCTTTTAAAAATAAACTTCTTTTAACTATTTTAAATCTCTCGCTTTTTTATTAATTAGTTTTATTATAGATATTGATTATTTCAAATATATTAATTTTTTAACTAAGTCGAATTATTAATAAATTCGAATCTAAATTATTCGGCGCTAATATTACTTTAATCTCAAGAAATTTTAAAGTATATATCAAAGTTTAAAACTTGAAATTATAAGTTAATATTAAAAGTTAGTTGAAGTTAAAGTAAAATATAAATTAACTTTGAAAGTAATTTCAATTCTTAATTATAATCTAAAGTTCTTAGATTATTAATAAGTTAATTTTTAAGTTGATAATAAATTGAAAAACTACTTTAATCTCTAATAAACTTTTATTAAAATTTATTTATAATATTTAGATATCTTAGTTATTTATAAATTAATATTAACTCTCTTTATTACTTTATATACTTTATATAATTTCAAATCATTAATATAAAGTTAAGAGTAATTATAATATTTTAAAGTTAAATAAGAATAAGTTTTTTTATAAATATTATAAATATTATAGAAGTATTAAAAGGTTAAATAAGATTTTATATATAAACTATATTTAGTTTAATATTAATAAAATTGAGTTATATATTTAAATTCTTAATATTTAATATATTAAATTAACTTTATTATATTTAATAATTTCTTAATTTTAATTAATATTCTTATAATATAAACTTAGTTTCTTATATATCTCTCAACTTTCTTACTAGTTTTGAAGGAGACTACTACTAATTTAACTTGCTTAACTATGCGATTAGTTTTTAAAGAAAGTTAATAAGAAGTTCTAATTGATTTAAAATTAAAAGAAGAATTGAAAGTCTTAATTTCTTTTAAAACTAATCTTATACTTTTAAAAGTATTAAAGTTGCTTGTAAAGATCTTATATAATACTACTTTATATTAAAGTTTATTCTTTTAAATAGTTTTAAAATTAATAAGATTTTTCTAAATATTAAACTTCTTAATTAAGAAATTAATAGTATAAAGTAATATAATAATAAAGATTAAATTCTTTTTATTAGTAATATTAGTAATAATTAAAATAATTAAACTTTTAACCTTTTTAATTTCAAAAGTCTTATTTATTAAATTGTAAATTAGAAAAGTAGAAAAGAAAGTTAAAATATCTTGAATTAAAATAAATTGATTTTATAACTTAGTTTTAATCTTAAACTTAGTTTTAATTTATATTATCTTCTATTTAAAAGCCTCTAAAGCCTTAGTAGTAATAATATTAATAAAGATAGTTTAAGTTGGATTTTAAACAATTTTAATAATTTTTAGTAATTAAATTGTTAAAATAATAAAAGTTATTAAATAAATTATTAAGTTAGTTATTAAAAATATAGTTTTTATAATTTTAAATTGAAAAAGCTTTAAAATTTAAACTTCAACTTAGTAAATTATATATTCTAAGTTATTAATTTAAGAAACTAATTAGTTAGTAATTTTTTTAATTTTATTGAATTCGATATAATTATAGAATATTTTAATAAGATCTAAAATAAAACTTTATTTATTTTAAGAATTAATTAAAGTATATATTTTAATTAATAAATCTTAAACTTTTAAAATAAACTTATTAATTAAGTTATTAATAAAAATTATATTAGAAGTTAATTTCAAATTTTTATTAATTTAGTTTACTAAAAATAAATTAGTCTTTTTAAAAAGGTGGAAAAAGATAATATTAAGTTTAATAATAATATTTAAAGTAAATTTAATTAAAAGATTTAAACTTAATATATTTGAAAAGCTAGATAAGTTAATATTAAAATAAAATTGAAAGATTGTTAAAAGTGATAATAAAATAGTAATATTTATAGAAATATTTATATTATCTAATATACTTAGTATAACTAGTAAGTTAAACTAAATAATAATAAAAGTTAAAAAAGAAGAAACTAAGTATTAGTTAATAGAGATTAAAAAAGTAGTTATTTTAAATACTTTTAATATTAAAATCGATATCTCACTTTTTAAAAAATATATTGATATTAAAAAAACTTTTATAAACTTTTAAATAACCTTTTTATTAATTTTTAAATTTTAATTCTTTAATATTATCTTAATACTATTTTAAATCCACGATTTATACTTAATATTATCTTAATATTAGACTATTTAGAAATATTAAAAGTAGTAATAATAATAATATTTTAAGAAAAAAAAGTTATATTAAAATATAATTTAAACTATTAAATCTATAAAGTTTTATTAAGTTTTAATAAAACTTAATAGTAATATTTTTAATAATTTTTAATTAATTTTTTAATATAAAGTAAAATATTATAAAATCAGTAGTAATAATAATATCTTAATAATACTAAGTTATATAATAAAGCTAATTGTTTTATTGAATTCACTATATTGTAATTATTAAGAATATTAAAAGATTGAATTGATTTAAATAAGAATTCGTCTTTTTTCAATATATCTAAAATTAAATAAATAGTTAAAAGATATATTAAAGTGTAAATAGGCTTATTCAGTTTATAAATATATATTGAAGTTAATTATATTCTTTATTTAATGATTTTTATTAATATTTATTACTTTTTTAATATTTTTATATTTTTATAAGGTTTTTAGTAAAAAATTCGAAATATAAAATAAAAATTTATAAAATCAGCAATAATAATAATATCTTAATAATATTAAATTATATAATAAAGCTAATTACTTTATTAAATCCACTTTATTATAATTAATAAAAGTATTAAAAGATCAAATTGATTTAAATAAAAATTTATATTTTTTCGATAATAATATAATAATTATAAATATTAATATATTCTTAAATCTTAATTCTTTTAATATTAATATTTAAATAAACGAAGTTAGTTATATAAAAGTCTAACTCTTCGCTAGTATTTACTTTAACTAGTTTATCTACTATTTTATTTTTATTAATATTATAATAGTTAAGAATCTAAACTAATTTAATACTAATACTTTTATTAATTATAATAATATTAATATTATATATTCTTATTAATTGCTTTTAATTTAAATTATTATTTAATAATTAAAGTTTAAATAAAACAACTTAATTATTATTATAAACTATATATTTTTAATTTAATTAAACTAACTAACTAGTTAATTTAATAGTCTAAGTAATCTTTTCTAATTCGTTATTATAAACTAATTAATTTAAATTTATATTCTATTTATATACTTAGATTAGCTTTTAATTAATATTTAAAAAAGCTAATTTAACTTTTATTTTAAATTTAGATTACAATTAGAACTTATTAATATAAAAGAAATATTAATTGTTAATTTATATTAATACTAAGTTTTAATAATCTAAAATTTTATTCTCTTTTAATAAACGATTAATCTAGATATTAAAGAGAGTAGTTAAAGTCTAAAGAGGGAATTTAAATAGCTATATTAGTTTTAAACTAATTATATTAACTAATAGATATATTAACTATCTAATTTAATCGATTTAAATTAGTTTTAATTTTAACTTTAATTTTAACTTCTTAATTTATAATAGAACTAATTAATTATTATCTAAGTTTATAATATTATAATAGTTATTATAATAATTATTCTAATAATTTTTCTAAAAAAACTTATAAATTAAATAATTTTTTAAAAGTTTAAATAATTAAAAGATATATTAATAAGTAGTATTAATAAACTTAATATCTAGAAATACTAATATAGCTTCGATATTTATAGTTAAAGTAAAATTAATTTTAAATATTTTTAATATTTTCTAGAAAGCGAGGTTTTAAAAACTATAAAATTAATTATTAAAGTTAGTTTGTCTTTTATATTAAATTGAGAAGTTGTAATTTAAAATACTAATAATATATATAATATATAGTTAGTATATAATAAAGAAAAATAAGTTAGTTTAAATATTAGTTAAATAACTAATTTAAAAGAAAGCTAATTTAACTTAACTAATTTAGATTAAGATATAATTCTTATATTTTAATATATTATCAAACTAGATTTCTAACTACTTTACTAATTTAAAAAGATATATAACTTCTTAATTTGATAATTTAACTGAATTAATTATTGAATATTTAAAGAAGAAATAAATTAATTTAATCTTTTTAAAATCAAACTTAATATTATTCACTATTTTAAAAGTATATAATTTATTAATCTTTCTTTTTAAAGTTTTATAATTTTTCTTTAAACTAATAAAATTAATAATTAGTATAATATTATCTATATAACTCTAAATTAAATAGCTAATAATTAAGAAAAGATTCTTAATATAAATTAAAAATAAAATCGAATTAATTAGACTACTTTAAAGAATTTTAATATTATTAAATTTGAAAAGTTTAATTTAATTATTAAAATCTAATCTTAATTATCTAACTTTTAAAAAGTAACTAGTTTAAATTATAAAACTAAGTAGAAGTTTTAACTTTTTTAAAATTGTAAATAATTAGTTCTTAGATATATAATCAAAAGTCTTTTTAATATTAAAAAATAAAACTAAAGTTTTAAATTTATTTATATAATCTCCTTTAATTTTATTTATTAGTAATAATATTATATTAACTGCAGATTTTTTTAATCGATTTCTAACTTATAAATTATATAATAAAATATTAGTTTTAATTAAATAATCTAATCTCTTTACTAATATTCTCTTACTAACTTTCTTAAAATAGTTTAATAATAATATTATTTTATAAACTTTCGAAGTTAAATAATTAAATTTTTTTAATTTTTTAAAAATAGCTTTTATTATTTAATATTAATAAATTAAGTAATAATTAAAATTAATAAAAAAACTAAAGACTTTATAAAATAAATTAAAAATAACTTAATAAACTTTAATAATAATTTACTAGTTAATTCTATTTAATCTCGAAGTTTTTCCTTTAATTTTTATTAAATAAACTCTTTTCAACTTATTAATAGCTAGTTTAAACTAAGTATTAGCTTTGTAAATATCTTAAGTAGAACTAATTGAAATTAGAGGTTTTAGAAATAAAATAGCTTTTAAAATAGTTACTTTTCTATTAAAAGTTAATTAGTTTAAAATTAAAAGTAATTAATAATTTAAGAAACTTTTAATATAATTAAAAACTTTGAAAATTAATTTCAAGTTTTTAATTTTTAAGAAAATATTTTAGTAATTTTATTTAATATACTTGATAATTGAAAAATAAAGATTTCTAATTAAATTATAATTTTAACTTTGATTTTTATTTCTTTATACTCTTAGTATTAATTTCTATAATTCTTTTAACTTGAAAGTTTATTAAAACTTAGTTTTTAATTTAAACTTTATTCTTGAAATTATATTAGTTACTACTAATTTGATTAGTTATATTAGTTTAGAAGAGATATTTTTAAAATAAATTATATTTGATATTTTAAAGTTTAAACTAGTTCTTATAATTTTTAAAAAGTCTTAATTAAAAATTAAAATTTTTTTAATTAAATTAACTAGTTTATTTTTAAATAAATTCTAATTAACTTTCTTAATATTAAAGAATTAAAATAAATTTAAATAGTTTTAATTTAACTTTAGATTCTTAATTATAAAAAAAATTAAATAATAATTTGAATTTAAACTATTTAATATTTACTAATTATTTATATACTTTGCTATCTCTAAAGTAGTAAATATTAGATCTAAGATTAAAATACTAATATTTTGAAAGAAAGTTTTAACTCTAACTTTATTTAAAAGTTTAAAATTATTATTTTCAATTTAGCTAATTAATTAAATTCTAATTTAAATATTAGTTATTAAAGAGTTTTATTAAAAGTAATAAATATTAAAGTTACTTAAAATAAATAAATTAATTGAAATAGCTTTTAGAAATAAATTTCTTTTAATTATTTTAAATCTTTTACTTTCTTATTAATTAGTTTTATTATAAATATTAATTATTTTAAATATATTAATTTCTTAATTAAGTTAGACTATTAATAAATTCAAATTCAAATTATTTAATATTAGTATTATTCTAATTTCAAGAACTTTTAAAATATATATTAAAGTTTAAAACTTGAATTTATAAGTTAGTATTAAAAGTTAATTAAAGTTATAATAGAATATAAACTAACTTTGAAAGTAATTTTAATTCTTAGTTATAATCTAAAGTTTTTAGATTATTAATAAGTTAATTTTTAACTTAATAGTAAAGTTAAAAACTACTTTAATTTTTAATAAACTTTTATTAAGATTTATTTATAATATTTAAATATTCTAGCTATTTATAAGCTAATATTAATTTTTTTTATTATCTTATATACTTTATATAATTTCGAATCGCTAATATAAGATTGAAAGTAGTTATAGTATTTTAAAGTTAAATAAAAGTAAGTTTTTTTATAGATATTATAAATACTATAAGAATATTAAAAAATCGAATAAAGTTTTATATATAAATTATACTTAGTTTAATATTAGTAAAATTAAGTTATATACTCGAATCTTTAATATTTAATATATTAAATTAACTTTATTATATTTAATAATTTCTTAGCTTTAATTAATATTCTAATAATATAGATTTAATTCTTTATATACTTCTTAACTTCTTTATTAGTTTTAAAAGAAACTACTATTAATTTAACTTATTTAATTATATAATTAGCTTTTAAAAAAAGTTAATAAGGAATTCTAATTAATTTAAAATTAAAAAAGAAATTAAAAGTTTTTATTTCTTTTAAAACTAATCCTATATTTTTAAAGATATTAAAGTTATTTATAAAGATTTTATATAATATTATTTTATATTAAAGTTTGTTTTTTTAAATAGTTTTAAAATTAATAAGATTTTTCTAAATACTAAGTTTTTTAATTAAGAAATCGATAATATAAAAGAGTATAATAGTTAAAATCAAATTCTTTTTATTAGTAGTATTAATAATAGTTAAAACAATTAGACTTTTAACTTTTTTAATTTTAAAAACTTTATTTATCGAATTATAAATAAAAAAAGTAGAAAAAAAAAGTTAGAATATTATAAATTAAAATTAATCGATTTTATAATTTAAACTTAACTTTAAACTTAACTTTAATTTATACTATCTTCTATTTAAAGACTTTAAAAACCTTAGTAATAATAATATTAATAAAAGTAATCTAGGTTAGATTTTAAATAATTTTATTAATTTTTAATAATTAAATTATTAAAATAATAAAGTTTACTAAGTAAGTTATTAAGAGGATTATTAAAAGTATAATAGAAGCTTTAATAAGAACTTTAGCTTTAATTTAAACTTCGATTTATTAAATTATATATTTCAAATTATTAATTTAAAAGGTTAATTAGTTAGTAACTTTTTTAATTTTTCCGAATTTAATATAATCTTAGAATATCTTAATTAGATTAAAAATTAAGTTTTATTTATTTTAAAAGTTAATAAAAATATATATTTTAACTAATAAATTTTAAATTTCTAAAATAAGTTTATTAGTTAGATTATTAATAAGAATTATATTAAAAGTTAATTTCAAGTTTTTATTAATCTAATCTATTAAGAATAAATTAACTTTTTTAAAAAAATAAAGAAGAATAATATTAGATTTAATAATATTATTAAAAGTAAGTTTTATAAAGAAATCTAAATTTAAGATATTAGAAAAGTTAAATATATTAAAATTAAAATTAAACTAAAAGGTTATTAAAAGTAATAATAACAATATAATATTTATAATAATATTTATAATATCTACAATTACTAAAGAGTTTAATTAAATAACTATTTATATTAAAGAAGTATAAAAATCTAAAGTTAGATATTAAATAAAAGTTAAGAAGTTTATTTTAAAAACTAATAGTAATATATTATTCGATATAATATAATAAAGTTTAAATAAATATTTTTAGTTTTTAAATATACTTTTAAAACTTAATCTTTTCAAATATTTATAATTAAACAAGTTATATTTAATATCGAAGTCTTTAATATTAATAATTCAAATAATTAAAATTAATATCTGGAAATATTAAAAGTAATAATAATAATAATAATAGTAATAATATCTTAAATGCTAAAAAGAGTATTAAAGTGTTTTTAAACTTTATTAGTTCGCAGATATATATTAAAGCTAGCTATATTTTTTAATTAATAATTTTTTATTAATATTTATTGTTTTTCGATGTTTTTATAATTTTTTAATATTTTCAATGAAAAATTTGTAAATATAAAGTAATTATTATGAAAATCGATATTAATAATAATATCTTAATAATACTAAGTTATATTATAAAGCTAATAACTTTATTAAATTCGTTATATTATAATTAGTTATATTTAATAAAAATTAGATAATTTTTTTATTTATTTATTTTAACAACTTATATAAATCTAAGATTATAATAAGTTAGTTAATAATTAATCTATTAACAGTTAAATATATATATAAAAGTTAGATATATAAAATATTATATATAATAAATAATATTAAAAGTCTAATCTTAGTAAAGAAAATAAAGATAATAAATAATAAAAAAAAATATTAAACTTCGAATTTGATTTTTATAATATTAAAGAAAATATTAAGTTAAATAAGTTTAATTATATAATATTAAGATAATATTAAATTTAATATTAGATTTTAAGTTAATATTAAATTTAATATCAAGTTTAAACTAATATTAAAGAAAGTTATAATAATTTAAAAATCTAATTTAAAAATTAACTAACTAATTAGATAATATATTCTAATTTAAATATTAAAGTTCTTTTAATTACTTTATATACTTTATATAACTTTAAGTTACTAGTATATAATTAAAAGCAGTTAGTATACTTTAATATTAAATATAAATATACTTTATTGTAAGTATTATAAATATTATAAGAATATTAGAAGGTTATATATAACTTAGTATATAAACTGCATTTAACTTAGTATTTATAAAATTAGATTATATAATTAAACTTTTAGTATTTAAAATATTAAGTTAACTTAATTATATTTAATAATTTCTTAACTCTAATTAATATTCTAATAATATAAATCTAGTTCTTTATATACTTATCTACTTCTTCGTTAATTTTAAATAAAATTATAACTAATTTAGTTTTTTTAACTACTTAATTAGCTTTTAAAGAAAATTAATAAAGAGTATTAATTAATTTGAAGTTTAAACTTAAGTTGAAAGTTTTAAACTCTTTTAAAACTAACTTTATACTTTTCAAAATATTGAAATTAGTAGTAAGAATTCTATAAAATATTATTTTATATTAAAGTTTATTCTTTTAAATTAATTTAAAATTAATTAAATTCTTCTAAATATTAAGCTTTTTAATTAAAAAGT
The DNA here is from genome assembly GCA_026226035.1 of Clarireedia monteithiana. Lineage (NCBI taxonomy): Eukaryota > Fungi > Ascomycota > Leotiomycetes > Helotiales > Rutstroemiaceae > Clarireedia > Clarireedia monteithiana. Next base: position 38,252 of record JANHAD010000205.1, read on the forward strand.
TAGTTATATAAAGAGAAGTAGTTATTAAAATAAAATTCTTTTTATTAGTTATATTAGTAAAAGCTAATATAACTAGATTTTTAATTCCTTTAATTTTAAAAATCTTATTAATTAAGTTATAAACTAAAAGAGTTAAAAAAAGAAATAAAATATTATAAATAAAAATTAACTAGTTTAAAAACTTTTATTTAAACTATTTAAACTTAATTTTAATTTAGACTATCTATTATTTAATATTAGTTTTAAAAGCTTTAATAGTAATAATATTAATAAATAAAAGTTAAGTTAATATAAATTAAATTGCTAAGATAATAAAAGTTATTAGAAAGATTATTAGAAACTTAGTTTAAATCTTAATCTTAATTTAAATTTCAACTTTTTAAATAGTATATTCAAGGTTATTAATTTAAAATACTAATTAGTTTATAATTTTCTTAACTTTATTAAATTTAATATAATTATAAAAAACCTATATTAAATCTAATATTTAAATTTATTTATTATAGAACTTAGTTATTATATAAATTTTAATTAATAAATTTTAAACTTTTAAAATAAACTTATTAATAGAATTATTATTAGTAGTTTAGATAATAATAAACTTCAAGTTTTTATTAATCTCTTTTAAAATAAAAGAGTTAGTTTATTTAGAAAGATAAAATAGAATTTTATTAAGTTTAATAGTAATTCTAAAAGTAGATCTAATAAAAGAATTTAAGTTTAAAATATTTGAAAAGCTAAATAAATCAATATTTAAATAGAATTTAAAAATTATTAAAAATAATAACAAAGTAGTAATATTTATAGAAATATCTATATTATCTAATATATTTAATATAGTTAGTAAGCTAAATTGAATTATAATAATAATTGAAGAAAAAAAAACTAAGCTTTAATTAATAAATATTAAAAAGTTTATTATAAAATTTAATAATAATAAACTATTTATATATATCTTATAAAGTTTAAGTAAATACTTTTAACTTTTAAATATACTTCTAACTTTTAATCCTTTTAATTATTTATAATTAAATAAGTTATATTTAATATTATATTTTTAATATCAATAATTTAAATAATTAAAATCGATATTTAGAAATATTAAAAGTAATAGTAATAATAATAATAATAATATCTTAGATATTAGAAGAAATACTAAGATACTTTTAAATTCTATTAGTTTGTAGATATATATTAAAGCTAGTTATATCTTTTTATTAATATTTTTTATTAATATTTATTGATTTTTCGATATTTTTATAATTTTTTAATATTTTCAATAAAAAATTTACAAATATAAAGTAATTATTATAAAAATCGATATTAATAATAATATCTTAATAATATTAAATTATATTAAAAATCTAATAACTTTATTAAATTTACTATATTATAATTAGTTATATTCAAAAAAGATTAAATATACTTTTTTGATATTTTTATATTTTTATAAAGTTTTTAATTAAAAATTTGAAATATAAAATAAAATATTATAAAATCGATAATAACAATAATATTTTAATAATACTAAATTATATAATAAAGTTAATTACTTTATTAAATCTACTATATTATAATTAATAAAAGGTTTAAAAGATTAAATTAATTTAAATAAGAATTTATATTTTTTCAATAACTTTTAAAATATATATAAGCTTTAAAATAATTATAACTTAGTTTTAATTAGTAAAAAGTATTAATAATAACTTATTTAGTTTTAAAGAAAATAGTTAGTTTGAATTTAAATACTAATTTATAGATTAAGATATAATTAGTTTTAAAAATATTAAGATTAGATGATTTTTAATAAAAGTATATATTTTTTCAATAATTATTATTATATTAAATATACTTCTCAATTTTAATTAAGATTTCAATAATATAAATATGATTCTAAATATATTTATTTACTTCTTCATTAGTTTTAAATAAAACTATAATTAATTTAATTCTTTTAATTATCTAATTAGCTTTTAAAAATAATTAATAAAAAGTATTAATTAATTTAAGATTTAAAGATAAGTTAAAAATCTTAAACTCTTTTAAAACTAATTTTATACTTTTTAAAATATTAAAGTTAATAATAAGAATTTTATATAATATTACTTTAAATTAAAGTTTATTCTTTTAAATTAATTTAAAGTTAATTAAATCTTTCTAAATATTAAACTTCTTAATTAAAAAGTCGATTATATAAGAGGAAGTAGTTATTAAAATAAAGTTTTTTTTATTAATTATATTAGTAATAATTAAAACTATAAGCTTTTTAATACTTTTAATTTTAAAAGCTTTATTAATTAAATTATAGATTAAAAAAGTAGAAAAGAGTAATAAAGTATTATAGATTAAAATAAATCGATTTATAAGTTTTAATTTAAATTACTACTTAGACTTAATTTTAATTTAAATTATATATTATTTATTAAAAGCTTTAAAAGTCTTAATAATAATAATATTAATAAATAAAAACTAAAGTAGATTTTTTATAAACTAAATTATTAAAATAATGAAGATTACTAAAAAGACTATTAAAAGTTTAATTATAATAATCTTAGTTTTAATTTAAACTTCGACTTTCTAAATAGTATATTCGAAGTTATTAATTTAAAATATTAATTAGTTTGTAACTTTCTTAACTTTACTAAATTCAATATAATTGTAGAAAACTTTAATTAAATCTAATATTTAAGTCTGTTTATTATAGAACTTAATTATTATATAAACTTTAATTAATAAATTCTAAACTTATAAAATAAACTTATTAACAGAATTATTATTAGTAATTTAGATAATAATAGATTTTAAGTTTTTATTAATCTTTTTTAAAATAAAAAGGTTAGTTTATTTAAAAAGGTGGAATAAAATTCTATTAAATTTAATAGTAATTCTAAAAGTAAGTTTAATAAAAAAGTTTAAATTTAAAATATTTAAAAGGCTAAATAAATTAATATTTAAATAGAATTTAAAAGTTATTAGAAGTGATAACAAAGTAATAATATTTATAATATTATTAATATTTAATATAACTAATAAGTTAAATTAGATTGTAATAGTAATTAAAAAAGAAAGAGAAACTAAGTTTTAATTAGTAAGTATTGAAAAGTCTATTTTAAAATCTAATAACAATAAACTATTTATATAAATTTTATAAAGTTTAAATAAATACTTTTAGCTTTTAAATATACTTTTAACTTTTAATTCTTTCAATTATTACTAATTCGTTAAGTTATACTTAATATTAAAATTTTAATATCAATAGTTTAAATAGTTAAAGTTGATATTTGAAAATATTAAAATTAATAATAATAATAATATTTTAAGAAAAAGAAGTTATATTAATATATAATTTAAATTATTAAATCTACGAAGTTTTATTAAGTTTTAATAAAACTTAATAGTAATATTTTTAATAAGTTTAATACTTTTATTAATGTTTTTATATTTTTAAAGTTTTAATAAAAATTTATTAATATAAAATAAAAATCGCAACTTTTAATAACAATGATAATATCTTAATAATATTAGATTATATAATAAAACTAATAGCTTTATTAAATTCACTAAGTTATAATTAATTGTTTTCAATGAAGATTAGATATATTTTAATAAAAGTATATATTTTTTCAATTCTCGAAAGTATACTACTAAGATTATAAAAGCTAATAAAATTAAGTAGTAAATAATATAAATTAAAACTAAATTTAAATAATAGTTTAAATTAAAGTTTTCAAACTAACTTATTTTAATTTATAATACTTTATTATTTTTCTCTACTTTTACTATTTACAACTTAATTAATAAAACTTTTAAAATTAAAAAGATTAAAAGTTTAATAATATTAGTTATTATTAATATAACTAATAAAAAGAATCTTATTTTAATAACTACTTCTTTTTATATAACTAACTTTTTAATTAAGAAATTTAATATTTAGAAAGATTTAATTAATTTTAAATTAATTTAAAAGAATAAACTTTAATATAAAGTAGTATTTTATAAGATTTTTACTACTAACTTTAATATTTTAAAAAGTATAAGATTAGTTTTAAAAAAGTTTAAAACTTTTAATTTATTTTTCAATTTTAAACTAATTAATACTTTTTATTAATTATTTTTAAAAGCTAATTAGATGATTAAAAAAATTAAATTAATTATAATTTTATTTAAAACTAATAAAGAAGTAGATAAATATATAAGAAACTATATTTATATTATTAGAAATTTAATTAGATTTAAAAAACTGTTTAATATAACTAAGTTAATTTAATATTTTAAATACTAAAAGTTTAATTATATAATTTAATTTTATAAATACTAAGTAAAGTATAATTTATATACTAAACTATATATAACTTTCTAATATTTTTATAATATTTATAATATTTATAATAAAATCTATTTATACTTAATATTAAAATATATTAACTATATTTAATTTTATATTAGTAACTTAAAATTATATAAAATTTATAAAATAATAAAAAGAATTTTAATATTTAAATTAGAATATATTATTTGATTAGTTAGTTAATTTTTAAATTAAACTTTTAAATTATTATAACTTTTTTTAATATTAACTTAAACTTGATATTAAATTTAATATCAATTTAAAATTCGATATTAAACTTAATATTATCTTAATATTATATAATTAGATTTATTTAACTTAATATTTTCTTTAATATTATAAAAATCAAATTTAGAATTTTAATATTTCTTTTTTTATTATTTTATTATTATTTCTTTTATTAAAGTTAGACTTTTAATATTACTTATTATATATAATATTATATATACTTAACTATTATATATAAATATACTTAGTTGCTAGCAAACTAACTGTTAACTAATTTATTATAATCTTAAACTTATATAAGTTATTAAAAAAAATAAATAGATTTTATTATAAATATTATAGATATTATAAAAGTATTAGAAAGTTATATATAATTTAGTTTATAAACTATATTTAACTTGATATTTATAAAATTAAGTAGTATATTTAAACTTTTAATATTTAAATAATAAATAGATTTAATTATATTAAACAACTTCTTAGCTTTAATTAAAATTCTAATAATATAAACTTAATTTCTTATATATCTGTTTATTTCTTTATTAATTTTAAATAAAACTATAATTAAATTAGCTTTTTTAACTACTTAGTTAACTTCTAAAAATAGTTAATAAAAAGTATTAATTAATTTAAAATTTAAAAATAAATTGAAGGTTTTAAACTCTTCTAAAACTAATTTTATACTTTTCAAAGTATTAAAGTTAATAATAAAAATTTTATAAAATACTACTTTATATTAAAGTTTATCCTTTTAAATTAACTTAAAATTAATTAAGTTCTTTTAAATATTAAGTTTTTTAATAAGAAAATTGATAGTATATAATAAAGTAATTATTAAAATAAAATTCTTTTTATTAGTTATATTAATAATAATTAATATAATAAAGTTTTTAACTTTTTAACTTTAAAAGCTTTATTAATTAAATTGTAAATAAAAAGAGTTAAAAAGAGTAATAAAATATTATAAATTAAAATAAATTAATTTAAGAACTTTAATTTAAACTATTATTTAAACTTAGTTTTAATTTAAATTATATATTATTTATTAGAAACTTTAAAAGCTTTAGTAGTAGTAATATTAGTAAATAAAAACTAAATTAAATTCTAAGTAGTTTTAATTGATTTTATAAACTAAGTTATTAAAATAATAAAGATTATTAGAAAAGTTACTAAAAGTTTAGTTATAATAATCTTAGTTTTAATTTAAACTTCAACCTTTTAAATAGTATATTTAAAGTTATTAATTTATAAAATTAATTAGTTAATTATCTTTTTAACTTTATTAAATTCAATATAATTATAAAACACTTTAATTAAATTAAGAATTTAAACTTATTTATTATAAAAATTAGTTAAAGTATAAATTTTAACTAATAAATCTTAAGCTTTTAAAATAAACTTATTAGTTAGATTATTAGTAATAGTTTAATAAAAGTTCGATTTTAAAATTTTATTAATCTTTTTTAAAATAAAGAGATTATTTTATTTAAAAAAGTAGAAAAAGATTCTATTAAATCTAATAGTAATTTTAAAAGTAAGTTTAATAAAAAAGTTCAAGTTTATAATATTTAAAAAATTAGATAAATTAATATTAAAGTTAAACTAAAAGATAATAAGAAAAATCAGTAATATAATAATATCTATATTAATATTTATAATATCTAATATAGTTAATAGATTTGATTAGATTATAATAATTATTAAAAAAAAAGAAACTAAACTTTAATTAATAGATATTAAAGAGTTTATTTTAAAATTTAATAATAATAAACTATTTATATATATTTTATAAAGTTTAAATAAATATTCTAAATCTTTAAATATATTTCTAACTTTTAATCCTTTCAATTATTCTTAATTTACTAAATTTACTTAATATTTAATTTCTTAATATTAGTAGTTTAAATAGTTAAATTAGATATTTAAAAATATTAGATTTAAATAATAATAATAATATTTTAGAAACTGAGAGTTATACTAATATATAAGTTAGATTATTAAATTTACAAAGTTTTATTAAATTTTAATAAAACTTAATAATAATATTTTTAATAAGTTTTAATACTTTTATTAATATTTTTATATTTTTAAAGTTTTAATAAAAATTTATTAATATAAAATAAAAATCATAACTTTTAATAATAATAATAATATTTTAATAATATTAAATTATATAATAAAGTTAATAGCTTTATTAAATTTATTAAGTTGTAATTAATTGTTTTTAATAAAGATTAGATAGATTTTAATAAATATATATATTTTTTCGATTCTTGATATATAATATACTTTTAATTAATTTAACTTTCTTAACTATTTAGTTAACTTTTAAAAAAAGTTAATAAAAAGTATTAATTAGTTTAAGATTAAAAGTTATATTAAAAGTTTTAAACTTTTCTAAAACTAGTTTTATACTTTTTAAAATATTAAAGTTAATAGTAAGGATTTTATAAAATATTATTTTAAATTAAGATTTATTTTTTTAAATTAATTGAAAGTTAATTAAATCCTTCTAAATATTAAACTTCTTAATTAAGAAATCAATTATATAAAATAGAATAATTATTAAAATAAAATTCTTCTTTTTTTTTTTTAACAACTTATATAAATTTGAAACTATAATAGGTTAGTTAACAATTAAATATATATAGGTTTTAAATATATATAATATTATATATAATAAAGAGATATTAAAAGTTTAACTTTAATTAAAGAAATAATAATAAAATAATAATAATAACTTTAAAATTTTAAATTTAAAATTATAATATTAAGGAAAATATTAAATTAAACTAACTTAATTATATAATATTAAAATAATATTAAACTTTAAATACTTTAATATTATATATTAAGTCAGTATTAAGTTTAATAATAATAATTTAATAATTCTAATTTAATTAGTAAGTAATTTAAAAGTTAAGTAACTAAGTTAAATAATATTTCTAAGTATATATTTTAATATTTTATAAGAATTTAAATATAATTTCAATATTAAACTTAATATTTAATAAAAAAGGTAGATTAAAATAATATATATTAAAAGAGTCTTTAAATTTAATATAGATATTAACAAGTAAATAGTAGTTAATAAGAAGATATTTAAAAATCTCTTTCTTTTTATATTTATATTTATTATTATTAATTAAATTGAAGTAATATATATAAGCTTTAATATAATTATAACTTAGTTTTAACTAATAAAAAATACTAACTATAATTCGCTTAATTTTAAAAAGGATTGCTAGTTTGAATTTAAAAGTTAATTTATAAATTAAAATATAATTAATTTTGAAGTTGATATATTTAAATTTAATTTAGTTTAATACTAATTTCTATTTCTAAATCTTAATTTTTTTAATATTAACATCTAAGTAAATAAAGCTAATTGTATAAAAGTTTAATTTTTTATTAATATCTATTTTAACTAATTTATTTACTATTTTATTCTTATTAATATTATAGTAATTAGAGATTTAAACTAATTTAATACTAATATTTTTAATAATTATTTAGCTATTAATATTATATATCTTTATTAACTACTTTTAGTTTAAATTATTATTTAGTAATTAAAATTTAAATAAAATAACTTAATTATTATTATAAATTATATATTCTTAATTTAACTAAGTTAGTTAATTAGTTAATTTAATAATTTAAATAAGTCTTTTTAATTTACTATTATAAACTAGTTAATTTAAATTAATATTCTATTTATATATTTAGATTAGCTTTTAATTAGTATTTAAAAAAGCTAGTTTAACTTCTATTCTAGTCTCGGTTTATAATTAGAATTTATTTATATAAAAGAAATACTAATTATAAACTTATATTAATATTAAGTTTTAATAATTTAAAACTTCGTTTTCTTTTAAAAGGTAATTAATTTAAATATTAAAGAGGTTAGTAAAAGTTTAAAAAAGGAATTTAAATAGTTAAATTAATTCTAAACTAGTTATATTAATTAGTAGATATATTAAATATTTAATTTAATCGATTTAAATCAGTTTTAACTTTAGCTTTAATTTAAACTTTTTAATCTATAATAAAACTAACTAGTTACTATTTAAGTTTATAATATTATTATAATTATAATAGCTATTATAATAGTCTTAATACTTCTTTTAAAGAAATTTATAAATTAAATAGCTTTTTAAAAGTTTAAAAGATTGAAAGGTGTATTAATAAGTTACAGTATTTAAATAAATATTAAAAAGTATTAATATAGATAATTAATAATTTATATTTAATTATATAAAATATATATAAATATATTTAAATAATATTATAAATTAAAATATAATTGAAGTTTTTTATTAATTATAAATATTAGATTATTATATATTAAATAAAAATATTATTAAAATTTAATTTTCTTTATATTAAATTTTATTATTTATTAACTTTTAAAACTTCTTATAATAATTTTTTATAATATTATTAGAATTTTTATATATTAAAATAAATTAAAAATATTAGAATATATTTAATAAAAATAACTTTTATTAAAAAAATATAAATTTTTATTTAAATTGATTTAATCTTTTAATTAGATTTATTTTAAAGATAATTATTAGATTTAATAAAATTCCTCTTTATTTTTTTAAATAAAAAAATCTTTTTATTTTAAATTAAATTAATAAACTTTTAAAATTAAATTTTTTTAAATTTTAATTAATAATCTAATTAATAAATTAATTTTAAAAGTTTAAATCTTCTTAGTTAAAATATATATTTTAATTAATTTTTATAAAAAATAAAATTTTATTTTTAACTTTATTAAAAATTTTTAAATTTATATTAAATTTAATAAAATTAAGAAAATAATTAATTAATTAGTTTTTTAAATAAATAATTTTAAATATATAATTTATTAAATTAAAACTTAAATTAAGATTAAAATTTTTATTATAACTTTTACTAAATTTTTAATAACTTTTTTAATAATTTTTATTATTTTAATAACTTTATTATTAAAAATAATAAAATTCTTTTAAAAACTTTTAACTTTTTTTTATTAATATTATAATTATTAAAACTTTTAAAACTTTTAAATAAAAGATAATATAAATTAAAAATAAGTTTAAAATTATATTAAAATTATAAAATTAGTTTATTTTAATTTATAATATTTTAGTTTTTTTTCTACTTTTTTTATTTATAATTTAATAAATAAAACTTTTAAAATTAAAGAAATTAAAAATTTAATTATTTTAATTATTATTAATATTATTAATAAAAAAAATTTAATTTTTATTATTATATTTTCTTATATTACTAATTTTTAATTAAGAAATTTAATATTTAAAAAATTTTTATTAATTTTAAAATTATTTAAAAAAATAAACTTTAATATAAAATAATATTATATAAAATTCTTATAAATAACTTTAATA
>JANHAD010000206.1:0-48037 GCA_026226035.1 Clarireedia monteithiana
TCGATGTTTTTAAAAAGTTAAGGTTTTTAAAGCCAGTTATGCAAAAAGTTGTAGACCCGAAACAGACTAATCTTAACCAAACATTGGCGTTACTGTAGTTTCTTTTGAACTTTAACACACTCGAACGTCAATTGCAACAAACGCGTCACTATTCAAATACGATTGAAGTACAATTTATTAATGCGATTGATGTACACCAAGAGACCGACAGTCACAAGTTTCAGATTAACACACAAAGGATCCTTATACTGGGTAGTCAAGTTGATGCGATGTTACATAAGTTTATGCCGAGCGGCGCAACCACGCCTGTCGAGTCACAGCCTCATGCAAGCACTGGGCCACAATTGCAATGCCCAACCAGATCTACGACCAGGCATGCAGGTACCAAGTATGATCTTTGTAGAACGGTGGGCACAAATCTACCGAGTTCGATATTACTCTTTATTCCATCTGTTTCTGCTCAATTCCTTTCTCATATCTACAAAATGCTCCATGCTTCTTCTCGGCTTACCTCCAGCATCCGCCCCAAATTTTAAACGGAGACCATATCCATCTGTGATTGATTACTTGTGCCAATTTGATTTCATATTGGGAAATTTCAGGCCATTCGGCTGACTCCTCGATTGCCATCAAATATTTTGCTCTCAACTCACTCTTCAGCCTAGGCACCAGCGTTGGGCATTTCGCATTGGCACTCCCACTTACGGATGAACTGGTCCTAGGCTAGTTGGTACGAATAATGGAGGTTGTTGGGGCTGTAAGCAACATTGCTGGAATTGTATCCGTTGGGATACAAGTATGTGAAGGGTTGGTCAATTACTATAATGCTTGGAAAGGTAGCAAGAAGGAGAATGCGGCCATGATAAAATCGATCGAGAGTCTTCTGGATAGTTTGTCTTTGTTGAAACGGGCGTTGGAAAGTCCGGCATTTAACGAGACAATGGCTGTCAATGTCGAATCCAAGATTGTGGAGTGCGAGGAGAGCATTAACGAATTGCACGACGAATTGAATAAGATCATGGTCTGCAAGCCATCGGGAGTGGATCAAGACGATTTGGTGGAAAGGAAGGGCAGTTCAAACCCAAGCATCAAGGACAAAATGACTGAGCAGGGTAGACGATTACTTTATCCATTCCGGAAGAGCACCTTGATGAGGCTTCAAGAGAGCATCGAGCACGTGAGAGCGAATCTTGTACTATCAATGGACACACTGAATTTGCAAGTCACTGCGTATCACGAAGGATCTAATATACTGACTATGTAATAGGTCTACTGTTTCAAAAACGGCTGAAAAAGTCTTTGACATATCGAAACAGATCACAAACATCAGTGATGGTGTGAATGCTATGATAAATCAACAGATGGACAAGGAGGGCATCAAAGTGTTGAAATGGCTATCCTCGTTGGATTGCCATTCAAAGCAGCGCGAGATTCTCAGCAGACGACAACCAGGTACTGGCGAGTGGCTTTTCGAGAGTCCGGAATTTCAGAACTGGATCGACGGCGAAGAACACTTCCTATGGTGCTCAGGTTCACCAGGCGTTGGCAAGACAGTTCTTACATCTGCAATTGTTGACTATTTGCAAAGAAGATTTCCGTTGCCTGACGTCGCGGTAGCCTTCATATATTGCAATTATGCAGAGAAGAGTAGTCTAACAGAGTATATCACAAGCATCATACAACAAATTCTGCGTCAGCGATACCTGATTCCGGATTACGTTATGGATCTATACCGCAAGCATAGATCGATGGGAACAGTGCTCAATCGTACAGAGAGCTTGGACTTACTACGATCATTGGCCTGCTCCATCCCGGGACTGTATATCGTTGTCGATGCATTAGATGAATGCCAAGAATCCAAGAAGACTCGAAGTGACCTCATCAGAGAACTCAGGAATCTATCACCAAACGCTCGAGTTCTTTGCACTTCACGTCGCCTAGGCGATATTGAGGAGAAATTAATGGATGTTCCACATCTTGAAATTAAAGCAAGTGATACGGATGTTCGAGCATACCTTGGCGCAAGAGCAGACTCAGAAGAGAACATTGTCAGATTCTGTAAGAAGGACCCGGCATTACGAGCGACTATCATTGAAAGGGTTTCTAAGAAGGCCAATGGAATGTAAGTTTTGCCAAATTGATCGGTCTACGTCGTCTACTAAGTCGTGTATAGGTTCCTTCTCGCCCATTTGCACATTGAAGCCATTGCATCTGAACTCAAGATAAGTCGAGTACGAAAAGCATTGGTTGATTTGCCAGAAGTCCTCGGAAAAAGCTACGACGATGCCCTGAAAAGAATTTCGGAAGGTCAGGATACTAATCGTCGGGATTTAGCCATGAATATCTTGATGTGGTTGTCCTGTGCGAAGCGACCATTAACAGTTCGCGAGCTCCAGCATGCTCTCGCGATAATGGAACTCGATCCTGAGCAGAACGAGCTAGACGAGGACGACTTCTACGAACAGGATCTGCTATTGACAGTATGTGCTGGTCTTGTCGTGGTTGATACAGAAACGAATATTATTCGACTTTGCCACCTTACAACTCAGGAGTACTTTGAAAAACGACAGACTGAACTCTTTCCTGGTGCTCAAGTATCCATAGCTCGAGCCTGTATCAGATATCTATCTCTTGATATCTTCAATGAAGTGGAGACGATCGATCGGGCACTGGTCAAGCAACGGCTGGAAGACAACGCCTTTCTGTCTTATGCCAGTCAGTTCTTGGGTGCGCATACCCAAGGAAACGCCGAGACAGAATTAAAAGCGACCATTGTGGATTTCCTCGGGAATGAAAAGCTGACTAAGAATGCCTACGCTGCCCACAATTTAGATGCTCCTCTGCGTACTCAATTCCCAGCCATAACTGCAGCGGCAGCGTTCGGATTACCGGCAATCGTCGATGATATATTGCAGTCTGGTGCGGACATTGAAGCGACTAGCTTTTCCGATATGACATCTTTACTGATGGCGGCAGGACGTGGTCATGAATCCGTGGTATCAAAGCTGATATCCGCAAGAGCGAACCTACGTGCACAGGATGAGTATGGTCAGAATGCACTTCACAAGGCGGCGGAAGGTGGTTATGCTGAGATTGCTAAGCAGCTTATCGATGCTCAGCCTTTACTAATCAATGATCATCTCTCAGTTTCATGTGTCGAGACACCACTGGATCTGGCCATTAGCAATTGTAATGAAGATATCGTGGATATTTTACTATCAGCTGGCACAGACGTGAATACCTGCGACGATTTGGGATTTACTCCATTGGCAGCCGCCTCGGTGAATAACCTCCCCCAGACAATCGGTCTATTAGTGTCGAAAGGTGCAAACATGGAAACAACAGATCACAACGGACATACACCATTGTCTATCGCTGCTACGATGGGTAACACCTAAGCTTTGAAAAAGTTATTAGAAGTCGGAGCAAAGGTTGATTCGAGCAAAGAATATTTATGCACCCCACTTGCTCATGCCGCAGGCTCAGGACATAAAGATTCAGTTAACGTACTCCTCAAGTATGGTGCCGATGTCAATATGGTGTGGCCTGGAAGCGCTGTTCTACACCCGGAAGCTTTGCGTAGCTTGCTCGAAGATGGTGCCAGTGTTGACGCAAAGAATAAACATGGAGAAACAGCACTGCATAGGGCCGCTGCGGTGGGTCGAGATGATACAGTTCAACTGCTTCTTGCTTGGGGTGCGAATGTTCATTTACAGACAAATGAGGGAAAGACCGCGCTGGATCTTGCTAGGATGGAAGAGAATAGAGGACCTCATGTGGAGGTGATAGTATTGTTGATGGAAGCTACGTCGAGGAAGATGTGATAGTATGACATGGCGTTCGGGATCTGAATTATGACAAGGTCAATTTCATGCACATATTTAGCAACCTCTGTCCTCGTATTAGAGGCTATGGTATCTAATGGGATTTTGATAATACCAATCGACGCTCGAGGGTCTACCTAGATTCCTAGAAAATTTTTACAATGGCACTGAAGCGGGAAAGTAAATCTTTTCTGGTCACAGATAACATACTTGTGAATCATTTTGAGATATATTTACTTCTCGTGCCCTTCTGTTCTCATATTCTCACGACTTCTCGATAGCCCAACTCAGCGTCCGCTTCTATCTCGACCAATAATTCTGGTCCAATCAGTCCAGAAACCACCAACGTGTTAGCTGGCCTTGTTCCGACACATGCAAAGGCCCAGCCATGCGCATAAGCTGCATCCTCACAATATTTTTCGTCTTGTACCATGATCCTTGTGCGAACAACATCTGACAAATCACCACCTAAAGCCTTAAGAGCACGTGCGATAATGTCGATGGCGGCGACGGTTTGGCTTCTTACACTGGTACTACCTAATACTGGGAGACGTGTGATTGGCGAATTCGCAGTGGTGCCAGACACACGAATTACATTGCCTGTCCTCACCGCGCGACAGTAGCTCTGGAGAATTTATCAATATCGTATCACCAAGCAGAAATAGAAATGGAAAACTCACAGCTATCGGTTCCCACTTGCTACCGGACGAGTACTCTACCCTCGCACCAGCCGCCACTGCTTTTGCTACTTTGACGCCTTGATCGCTCTCCTCCAGATGATCACTGAGATCCCCCTTGGCAGTCAAAATTGGCGCTCGTCGATACTCATCTCCACAATCTCCAGGAATATCTGTCAGTCCTTCTTGAGCCTCCGCAATCAACCTCTTGTCCTCATCATCCAAAGCAAAACTGAACGCAGCCAAATTACTAGCCGTGTACTTGTCCGAAGAAGCAGATAACCGAGATCCTACAATCACTGCTTTCACAGCCGGTATATTCAACACATGTCTCGTAGCTACCGCCGCAATCGAAACGCCGTGTTTCTTTGCAACTGTCGATAACGCTTCTAGCACGACTTGGTACGCAGCCCATCCTCCCGCTGCATTGATAAATCTGAGATACTTCCTCAGGCTCCAATTAAGCTCCTCTGTATTTTTTGGTTCGGCTGCCCCAAGCCATTTCTCAGTCAGGTACCCACCAAGAAGCGTGCCGTAAGCCAAGATACCCACTCCACGCTCGATGCAGAGCAGAGAAAGGCGTCCTCGCGCACAGCGCCGGTCGATCACAGAGCAAGATACCTGGTTTGTGGCGATTTCGAAACCAGAATCAAGAAGGAGTTCGAGGTGTGCGGCATCGGTGTTGGTCATTCCTATGAGGTCTATCTTACCCTGCTCTTGGAGAGTGCGAAGATGGTCAAGATTGTGGATGTAGCTAGGGTCTGTGTAATCCCATGCGTGGTCTGTTATGAGAACAATATTAAGATTCTTGGAATTTTGAAAACGAAGATTGAAGAAAAGAAAAGAAAAGGCGGCTTACACTGTAAAAGGTCGATTTTCGATTGCTTCATTCGTGTGAGTGCTAAATCTATAGCTACTTCTGCATTCTCAAACGTCGTTACTCCGTTCTCAGGTGGGCACCATTTTGTGAAGGCGATCATTTTCTTGGTCGAACTGCTATTGTATTGACCTATTACGAGTTCTAATTCCGTAGTTTTAGCATTCGTTTCATTTACTCCAGGATTCAGTCAAGGTCCAATTACCAGCATCGCCATAATGGTCCGCCATATCGAAGCAATCGAGCCCTGCATCTATTCTGTGCTTTCATGTTAGCATGATCCTGTCTATCAATTAGTAGGGAATTGTTACAATGGCTCCATGGCACTCGCTGCCGCAGTAACATCGATATTTTGATCATGGCCTCCTGCTAGTTGCCATAAACCATTGATCATACGTGGAATTTCAAGTGAGCCACCAATAATGGTTCTCTCGGGTTTTGGGGGGGTTGTCGAAGACATCTCTGATTTCTGGTCTCTACGCGATCAATTCATTCAGTTGCCTTGGGAGTAGAGGAGTTGACGACTGGGGAACTGCCATTACTTTACGCTTTCGCATCCATCTAACGTCCCGAAGTTTTGGCGTGGTGAGTCACCCCTCCCGTTCGCAATACGCAGCGTACCTTCTGTTCCCACAGCAACCAGGCCATCCTCTGTCTTCGCCTTCATCGGCCACCCTCCGCATTGCATTGACATATCATTCTTTAACCATATCCAGGAGGCTTCAGTTCTGAACCCCCTCGCTTACATACGAGCGTTCCTATCTCCCTCCGTCTCCGCTTCCGCTTCCACTGCCACACGTTTTTTGCTGCTTGTACCAAAGAACCCTGGCTTGGTTCAACTGCAGATAAAGATAAGAGACCGGAATCATTGGGAATTATGAGTATTTGTATGGTTGGATAATCGTCTCCTTTACAACTAGGTCGGGGCAAGTGGGCAATGATAAGCCTCTCTTCCGATTACGCTGGCGATCTACCAAGAATGGGGTTCGTTAAACCGTGGTTGCAGTGAAAAGGTGGGGTAGAGAAAGATGTTTATCGTGGCATCGACTTCGATACCGGGACTACGTATGCATGTGAATAGATTGGGCAATGGTGTATATGGTCTGATAAAGTTTGTACAATAGGTTTATATGATATATATATCACGAATATACCCCCGATTCCTCGCATGGGCAAGTGGATAAGTAAGAGTTCTTATTACTCATAAATTCATCCCGTATGGCCGACACCATTCAGCATCCTGCTTCAGCAGGAGCTAAGGACAACGGAAAGGATATCGCAGACGTCGATGTCAACTCGCTCAAGCAAGGTGAAGCCAAGTCCGGACCATGGGGTAATGAAACGCATAGAGAGTTTAAAAGTAGACATCTTAGTATGTTAGCTGTTGGTGGCACTATCGGGTTAGTCGAAGAATTCGAGCATGAAAGACGACAGCGACTGATGACTTGAACCATAGAACTGGACTCTTCCTCATTTCAGGTGCTACAATTGCAACCGCAGGACCAGTAGGCGCGGTGCTAGCTTTTATTGTTTCGGGTATTTTCGTCTATCTAGTTGTTGCTACCGTTAGTTCTCTCATTCCCTCACATAGAGAGGGTATTAATCTAACAGCAAGCAGATTGGTGAAATCGCCACAGTATTTCCAGTCTCTGGTTCATTCGCAGCGTTCGGTGATCGCTTCTTCGATCCGGCATTGGGGTTTGCGGAAGGTTGGTCTTATGTAAATTCTGACACACCCCGCCATCTAACTTAGGCATTGTGCTGACTCAACTATCAGTGGTTTCTTTGGGTTCTCACATTACCCTCCGAACTCTCGTCTGCGGGCATCATCATAAGCTACTGGCTACCTGATATTGGGACCTGGGTATGGGCTTTGGTGTTTCTGATTGTGATTATTGGTAAGAAAAGGACCTTTTTGTACCAACCTAGACATGCATCCTCTGTTTTGATATCCAGCTGATATCAATGGAAAAGTAATCAACCTATTCGGTGTTCGCTGGTTTGGCGAAGCAGAGTTCTTCTTCAGCTTTCTCAAAGTCCTCGTCGTCATAGTATTCATCCTCGTCGGACTTATCCTGAACGGAGGAGGTATACACGGTCATGCGGCCAAAGGATTCGATTATTGGAAGTCTTCTACTGTAGGTGCTCCATTTGCTGCAGGGTGGCCTGGTGTTCTATCAGCGCTGTGCACTGCATTTTTGAGCTATGGTGGAACGGAGTTGGTAGGTTTGACGGCTGGTGAGGCGAAGAATCCTAGAAGGTGAGATTGCTTGTGACATTGAAGATGCAATATCGTGCTAATATTAGAATAGAGACGTGCCCAGAGCGATCAAGGGGACTGTAGGCAGAATATTGTTGTGCTATGTGGGATCTATCTTTGTGATTGTAGGTACTGATCCCACACCTCTGAAACAAAATCTAACCTTTCCGCAGAGTATTAACATCAAATCGACCGACCAGTCCCTTCTCACTAGCTCAGCCAAAGAAATCGCAGTCTCCCCTTTCACACTAGTTTTCAAAGACGCTGGGATTGCAGCTGCAGCAAGTATAATGAATGCCGCGATCCTAATCGCGGTCGTTAGTGCGGGAAACACAAGTGTAAGATATTCTATCATGCTCGTCGCACGGCAATTGACAAATTCCAGGTGTACGCTAGCTCACGTATTCTTTTCGCGCTCGCGAAAAATGGACAAGCACCAAAAATCTTCGCATCGACTTGGCAAAAGAACGGCGTGCCACTTCCTGCCATGGCCGTCAGTATCCTGATCGGCTTCGTGGCTTTCTTCGGCGCCATCTTCGGTCAGGGTGTGGTGTTTACCTGGCTTTACAACCTGTATGCTTTCTATTTCATTTAAGATTTTATTTTGCTAACATAGATTGCGCAGAATTGCGATCTGTAATTTGCTCATCTACATGTCCCAATGCCTTGTCCACATCCGTTTTCGCATCGGCTGGATACGCCAGAATAATGCCCTTTCGGATCTGCCGTTCAAGGCGGGTATCTTTCCCTACACTTCGATCTTCGCATTTTTGATGGGTTGCTTGATAGTCGCGGGTGAGGGATACGTAGCCGCTACGACGAGACCCTTTGCGTGGGCTAATATTGTCGCTATCGTAAGTTCATCTCTCCTCTCCACAAGCCGTAGCAATGTTAACCGTGAGTCTAGTACATCGGTGTTCCCGTCTTCTTCATTCTATATGGAGTCTGGAAAGTAGTTAAGAAGGTACAATTCCCCAATTTTGTTTTCTTCTCTGGGGTTGATAGCTCACGATGAAATAGACCAAATTGGTACCGTACTCAGAAATGGACTTCGAAACAGGAAGATCGCAACCACCGACTGATGAGGAGATTGCTGCTCTCAATGAGCTTGAAAGAATGGACGTGAGGACTTGGAAAGAGCTGGATACAAAGGGAAGAGCGCTGAAGGTGGGTAGGCTGGTTCACAGATCTGTGTTTTAAGATTCGTGTGTGCCAGATAGTGTAGTAATTCATCAACCACCAAACAATGATGATAAAATAACTCACAACATATCTCTTTGTTTATAAAACCCAAAGGCTGAGCTCAATTACTATATCTCCCACACGTCACCACAGGAGACCATCATGTTTGCTGAAATTCCATTGAACTACTACCTGGTGATATGACAAGATTAGATACCGTTTCCTGGATTATAGGTACAACCCCTCATCTCACAAATTACTTGGTAACCAGCTTCTTCTTCTTCTCCTTGCTGCCGCTGGATTTCTTGTCTTTCTTGTCTTTCTTTTCTTTCTTCTCATCGCCATTGCTGTTCTTCTTAGGAGATGCCGCGCGACCAGAATGTACTAGCACGTTTGTTTTGAAGGATGGATCACCAAATTTGGGATGGCTGATTGACTGAAAATTGGGCAGGCCACAGAATGAGGAAAAAGGAGTAACACATATGACAATACCAACACCAAGTAGTGCTCATCAACCCATGCTGCAAGGTTTTCCCAATTCTCAATGTATGGAATAAGGCAGTTCAGTGCAGAGATGTATATTTCAGTGCTTCAGAATCCAGCACATTTTCAGTCTGCAGAGCTGAGGACATGTAGCTTTAACCGAAAATTACCAACCGCGAATTGCTACCAGACCATTATCAACTGATCGGGAAGCCTAGAGTTCAACTGCTTGTCAATATGAAGTGGCCGCGAGAAAAGATATGAGGTTCCATGGTTGACTCATATTTTGTGTGATTGCTAGGTCAGTTTGCAAGTACCACCGTCAAGTTATCGTTATACCACTACTGTAACATCTCATAAAACTCCAAACACATATCGAGAAACTAATGAGCACCGTACGTTTGCACAACTCCACGAAGAACATATATTTTTAGAGGACCTATATCTATTTACAATTTAAAACTTATATCCCACAAATATGTGATGAACTACGGATCTAGAATCTCAAATCCCATCCGATCGCCGGGCCCAACTTGGGCAGTTCTTCGGCAACACTTTGAACGTCCTTGTCACCTCTACCACTTAGACAGATGACAACATCTTGATCTTTCTTCATGGTCTTAGCCAATTCGATAGCTCCCCAAATAGCATGGGCAGTTTCCAATGCTGGAATTATCCCTTCCTTTTCACTGATAATTCTGAATCCTTTAAATGCTTCGGCATCAGTAGCAGCAATAAACTTCGCTCGCTCACTGTCCTTCCAGGAACTCAATTCTGGACCCACACCAGGGTAATCCAAACCAGCCGAGACAGAGTGCGTATCAGAGATCTGGCCGTTCTTGTCTTGAAGAACGTATGTACGGACACCATGCAAGACACCTTTGGTACCACCTGATAGGGTTGCCGAATGACGGTCCGTATCTAAGCCATCTCCACCGGCCTCAACACCAAGGAGCTTAACGCTCGGGTCTTTAGAGAATGGATAGAACATGCCGACAGCATTGCTTCCACCACCGACACATGCAACGACCGCATCTGGGAGTTTACCACGCTTTTCAAGCATTTGAGCACGTGTTTCGTTACCAATAACGGACTGGAAAGTCCTGACAATTGTTGGGAACGGATGAGGACCAATTGCGGAACCGATAATGTAATGAGTAGTGTCGAGCTTCACAACCCAAGCACGCATGGCCTCATTAACCGCATCTCGAAGTGTTCGCGAACCAGCTTCTACAGCGACGACGGAGGCACCGAGCAACTTGATCCTGAAAACATTCAGGGCTTGACGTCTTACATCTTCCTATATAAATGTGAGTGGATGGTCAAAAATTCGATAACTCCATACTTACAGCTCCCATATAAATGGTACATTTCATTCCAAACTTGGCACAGACAGTTGCAGTCGCGACACCGTGCTGTCCAGCACCAGTCTCTGCAATGATCTCAGTCTTTCCTAATCGTCGCGCAAGTAAAATCTGTCCCAAAGCATTGTTAATTTTGTGACTTCCGGTGTGGTTGAGATCCTCTCTCTTCAACCAGATCTTGGCTCCCCCAGCATATTCAGTAAGTCTCTCTGCTTCATGTAGCTGACCAGGTCTTCCCATCCATGGATAGTATGTTCGATACTCCTCCCAGAAAGCTGGATCATCTTTGATTGCATTGAACCCCCGCTCTAATTCTGAAAGACAGTCCATAAGAGATTCCGGCACATATTGCCCGCCAAACTCGCCAAACTTCTGCGGCAGCAAGTTGGGATCCATGGGGCCATCTGTGTTGAGAGCTTCAAGTTGATCAGCCAATCCAGGCGCCGATCCACTATCCTTGACAACAGCATCTACGGTGACATTATTTCCATTTGGTTCGTGTGCAGCATCTATGGCCTCTACGATACCAACTTCTCTAGTCAAGCCTCCATTGGATGCTCCACGCCTTCCACAAACCTTCGCGCAGTATTCTTCCACGTGCTTTGCTTCTTCTCCAGCCGGCGCATCGTTCACTGTTGTAATGATTTGACTTCCAATAACGACACCATCTGCGATCTGGGCAACGCTCAAGAAGTGATCGCGGGTGCTGACACCGAAACCGACTGCTGCTGGAACATTTCCAGAATATTCCTTGACACGTCTCAGAAGGTCTGGTAGTCCAGCGTTCATGGTACCTGTAGCTCCCGTGACACCCATCCTCGAAACAACATATATGAAGGAGTCTGCCAACTTGCATAGTAGCTTCATTCGTGATTCTGATGTCGAGGGGGCAATGAGAGGAACATAGGATAAACTGGGCAAAAATATATTTAAGCAGCACATCCATTACGTTGCGGATATTGATGACTCACCCTCCACTTGTGCAGAATTTCCTGAAGCTGACAGCTTCCTCGGGAGGAAGATCACAGACAATGAATCCATTGACTCCAGCCTCTTTACAATCCTTCAACAACCTTTCCTCTCCGTAACTTAGCATAGGGTTATAATATCCCATGAAAAGAACTGGAACTCTCAATCCCTTCTTTCGCGCATCCCGTACCATTTGTAAAACCGTAGTGACCGATACGCCATTCTTTAAGGCTATCTATATATTTCGTAAGGAACGGTTTAGAGCTTTGACAGGGCCTATACGTACCGTATTCGACTTCTGGATCGTTGGACCATCTGCAATTGGATCTGTGAACGGTAGACCGAGTTCAATAACGTCTGCAGCAATTGTTAGCTAGTATTTTACAACAAAGTAGAAAGTAACATACCTGCACCACCGGCTTCCATTCCTAGCATAATATCGACTGTTGATTCCGCCTTAGGGAATCCAGCAGTGATATAAGTCACCAAAGCAGGCTTTCAATTATTAGCAATTGCTTCAATCTGGGAAAGGATTTCAACATACTCTTCCCTCCTCCTTACATTGCGAGAAAGTCTTCTTTAAATGCTCCATATTGAAGAAAAATTGAGTTGTCAGAAAAAAGTTGTGTTTATTGAGAGAAGAGCCTTTCAACGATGTATTAATACCTTTGACGCACCACCCCACGAGAAATATTTCCAAGTGACTCAACTAAAAGACACGCCCCTCAATTGTCATCGCTAACCCTAGTCACCGCCCGGCAATATATACGTTACATTATGTAATGTCTCCGATACCCGCTCCTTTGACCATACATGGTGGATTATTTTCCTGTTACAACAACGTACTATCTGAAAGGATCTGCTGTAAAATCGAACTGATAATTCAATCGGCAATATTCTCATTCAACTGAAGCTACGCGTACTTCAAAGTAATGTCTCGGTTTCTCCCACCAAAGTTCCTTCTCCCATCTCGACGTTTCTTCACCCAGTCTAGTCGCCGAACAGCTTTTGCGACGGGTCCCGCGCCACCACGTCTGCCACCAAAAGAGCAAGAAGAATTCGAACGTCTCCAGCGGTCATCTACTGGCGCATTCAGCACGCCCAAAACCGAAGTTGTCACCAACTCCGGCGCATCCTCTTCTCGACCTAAACCACAAATCAATCAATCGCCAGTCACAACCGAAAAAGAAAAGCAAGATATTGAATTAGCCGCCGTCAATGCAAGAGTGGCTGCTACAGGAAAAGGGGAGGAATTGCATCCAGATATCCGCAGAGGGGCTCAGCCAGAATTTGAAGGCGATGTAAATCCAAAAACAGGGGAGATTGGTGGACCTAAGAATGAGCCTTTGAGGTGGGGAAGTACTGGTGAGAGAGGAGATTGGAGTTACAATGGCAGAGTTACAGATTTCTGAGGTGTGTAGGGAATAGACAGCCTTCCTATGTCAAGCCCTCGATCACAACCTCATGTAAAGATATCATCATCCACAATACAGTTACTCTGTTTCGGTTGACGCTTTGGAGTAAATTGAACTGCGAGTGCAGTCCGTGTCAAACATGAAGAGCGTCTTCCAAGCCATTCTAAAGAATCGAAATTTTTCATTAGAACTACATTATTTTCCCAATAATATTCATTGATGAATATCCCACCCAGACAAAGGCATCCCGCAATGCAAGTTACTTATGCAATCTTCACATCCGGTAAGCCATATGAACTCTCTTTGTCTTTGAGAACAAGCGACCTTTCGGGCCCATAATCCAAAAAAGAGACATAAATAGCATCCATCGTCGTCCTTGATAGCCACTCAAAGTCATCGACCAAGGCCGTCATGGCTCCGTCACTTCCAGCGCTCATTCCGAGGGAGTTAGAAGGAATGAGAAAGATTCGCGACGAACTAACTCGCCAATGGAAAGAATCTAGGCTTTACGAAGATCAAATCAATTGGATGAAAAATACTATTCTCACTCTAAAAGGATTGCGGATAGATCGCGCTTTATACATGGGCTTAGGTACCATCTCACCTTATGAACAAGATTCGACGAAACTGCTGGAAGACCAAGATGTAGAGGACCTTATAGAGCACTGGGGTGTGGAACGCCGAGGAGTGCGCGGCATGACCCAGTTGGTTGCGTTTGAATGCTGGCTCGATATACTGAGTAAGCTTTAGTCGAAAACACTTGGTCGTCAGAAGGCGCTGACTCGCATATTACAGGTACAAAATTCAAAATACACTACGCAGATGTGTATTTTCAAGAATCTCGGCTCGATGAAAACGAAGCAAAATTTCTCAGCCTTCTGGGATACACAGTGTTGATAGGTCCTCAAGCTATCGAGTATGTGTTGGGTGATCCTCATGCTATCAAACATAGCTGGAATACTGCTTTTCTATTATGTCTTGATCATCTAGACTTATGCTCAGAACTCCTTGCTGCGGCGGAGCCGGGTCTGGTTGTCATGTCGCCTTCGTGGGTTCAAGGTATGAGACTATATGTTTTATTAAAGTCCCATTGTTTTTGGTTATCTCGGTATATGCCCGGCCCAAGTGTTGGTGCGGGAATCATTGCTAGGAGTATTCTCTTGCTAATAGTATTTGTATCAGACCATAAAACAGACTTAAAGTTATCGCCCCGGTATATTGGGTAAGTCCTCGTATGTTTTCGAGACCACTTAGCTGACATGGTTTGCGTCACGAAGGTATTATCGTAGGATGAGGGATTTCGCGAAGACCCGAGACACACAGAGGCTTTGGATGAATCCTGGTCAATGGCATAACCTAAAACCCAAGGGCCATGTAGAACAACGAATGATTTGGATGACCTTTTATGAATGGTATTGGAAACCTGATGGTCCTTCAGACCTTCCTGCTCGTCCTGGGAAAATTCAATTTAAAGATGAGTCGCGAGATTTACGGCATACAGTGCTTGGTAGTTTACTTAGTAAAGATGGCCAACTGCTCGACACAAATAGGGAAACAGCAGAACAGACAAAATATTTCAGAAAAAGCAAAGGAAAAGTAGAAGAAGCAAAGAAGGTGGAAATTAGCGGGTCTCGAAGAGAAGCGTCTACGGGTGGAATTCAACCTAAACTTGCAATAGGTTCTTCTTCTCCATATAGCGTTACAGGACTTATACCAAGAGCCTCGTCACTCAAAGCAGACATGCCACATTCGCCAAAGGGAATGCCACTTAACCGCAACCAAAAAGTCTCATTCACAGACGAACCGACTATCAAGCCAACTGTCAAACCGCCAAAAGCGGGCCTGAAAAACTACAAAGTCCCATATGTGGAAGATGAAGCAGGATCTAGGTCTGGCATAATACCAGACTATCCAACTGTACACAGAAATGGGAACAGAAATGAGAAAGGCTCTGAACAGAGTGCACGCCCCGGCACAGCTCCCAAATTCTTCGTCGGTCACATAGATCCTCTAATCAAAGCCCAATTCCCATCATCAAACCTGCCCTCCGACTCCCCTGCAGCCAGACCAACAATTTTGAATCGTCCAGGAGGTATCAATCGTCCTACACCGCCCTATGTAACATCGAAACTCCCTCCCATCCAGCCCGACGAAGTGCAAGAACCATGTGGATCTACATCCCACATACCAACATCTCGCGCAAGCATAGGACCGCAATCTACACCCCAAACACAAACTTCCGCAAGGACGGGACCGTCGTCTTTAAATGTCGCTACTACCGCCGCTGCGCCTTCACCACGACCACAACCACGACCTCCTCCTCCCAGGAGACCATCTGATGCGCATTTCATAGACCGAAGCGATGACAGTGAGAGTGATTCTGACCTTGGCACTGAAATTGAAATGTTTCTTAGCAGTTTAAAGCCCAGGAGTAGTACTAGCATTATTCGGCGCTCCCGCTCCGACAACGAAGGGGACGACGAGGGCCGCTCATATAATCGCTCTTCCCCTCTTCAACCTCTCCCTCCTCCGCCTTCCCCTCTTCAACTTCCCCCTCTTCCGCCTTCCCCTCTCCAACCTCTCCCTCTTCCGCCTTCCCCTCTCCAACCTCTCCCTCTCCCGCCTTCCTATCTTAGACCTCGTCCCCCAAGTCCCATTAGTAGACCTCGAGTTCCGAGGAACGCGAGTAGCAGTAAGTTTTGTCTATCAGTTTGTCATCATAATAACTACTAATTGCGCATTTTTGTAGAACAAACAGCGGGATTTGCGCCGCGACGCCAGGTGGTCGATCCAAGTCCATATGCGAATTCGAATTTGGCGGTGTTTTTACTGTTGGTTACACAGGCGATTTGGATTTGGTATTTTATGTCTGGGGGCTTTTAGGACCTTAGGTCGCTGCTAGTTTGGTTGGTTGATTGGTTGAGCGATGGTGGGTTTGATTGGATTTTCGATAGAGTATGGTTGTGAGTGTTTTGCATATATAATGTTATTTGACCTGTTTTGAGGGTTCATAGGGGTTTGAACCTGATATTCACTATTACTGTACTGTGTATTTTCTCGTGATTTTTCATTTCGCTTCGACAGAAAAGGGGGTAATGGGGAGGATGAGACACCACAACAAATGCTTTTTTGCCTAGAAGTTTCTCGCAATCTGGGATTTTATTATTTGAGATCAAAAAATAATTTGTGAAATAATTGAAGCTTTGGAATATCTAGATCTTATTGTACATTCATCCCAATCAACAATCATAACCCCACTCTCTATTAGAATTCCACGCCTCCGCAACCCTCAGACCTTGCCCCAATACACCAAGCGCTGCATCTGCAAAAGAATTTCCAGTTCTTGGTTGAGAAGGTGGATTTGCACTAGCAGCCTGCCCTCTTGCATCTGCAGCCGCTGTTGCTAGACGATAGGATTCATCAAGGGATCGATCTTCGCATTTCATTCTTGCCAAGGCAGCTCTCTGTATCGAACTTGACCATAGATTGAACCAATCCACTTCACTCATGACTGTGCACTTTCGATCACCGTCGCCATCTTCTAGTCGATCGGCGTAGGGGAATCTCACCTTTACCACCTCATATTTGCGCGTAAGGAAAAAGAGGGTCGGCCAGGAAACGAGCCATAAGAAAGTCAAGTAGAAGAACCAACGGACCCAGGTTGTAATACGCCATTCGTTGATTTTACCGGGAGAATAGATGATAACTCGATCATGCGTGGTTGGAAATCTCACATCAAGGTGGCCGCGATAATGCGTTCCAGAGATTGCAGAGCGAATGTACTGCTCAAGTTTTTTGGTATCATGATTGGTCACTTCGCGTTTCAGAGTGAATGATTTCACGCTTCCTGGATTTTGCACGTAGGCTTCGCACCATGCCCTTAACTCGTCTTCTTGGTTCTCCTCGTCTACCATCATGGTTGGCTCCAATGTAGGTATACGACCACCACGGTAGCCTCTCACGTTGTTTGGTAGGCACTCAATTTCCCCCTCCCCAAGCTGTTTTGCAAGTAAATACTGAATACTGATTCGAATGTAGAAATCCACGACTTTATCTTTTGTCTCCTTATTTCCTTGTCGCTTTGTTTCGTTGTGCGTGCCACATATTTCTACATAGTAGCCCGGAGGATAGAGTGCCTGCGTAACGAGCTGGTTGTAAAGGACATCTGCGCGTTCAGAAAACGATGGGAAATTCGAGCGGATTTCGGAGTGGGCGAAATCGTGACTAGAGAACGGCAGCGCGGGAGGAGACCTATTCGCTGTTAGGCTGTGTATGACCAATGTTGCAGATGAAGCTTACACGTGGCGTGACGGCGACAATACACTTGAAAGAACTGGCGTCTGGGGAGTGGCGGAAGGTACAGGGTCATCGGTATATGCGGGCAATTCTTCGTCAAGGTAGGCTTCAATATCGTCTAGGAGAACGGCAGATGAAGTTGAGGCAGCATCATCAATAATTGGGTTGTCGCGATAGACACTCGGTTGTGGAGGAGCAACTATTGGCTTGCCCATTGTGAGACTGTTACTCCGTATGTGAAGATAATTTTTGGTCTTCTGAGATTGAACAACGGCAGTATTAGCTGCAATGCAGAGCGAGTCGTGTAGAATATATATTCTCTCACGGCGAGCGTGAGATCAAGCTTAACATGGTCAGCTATCGCTTTGCCAAGTGCCCCTCTGCTGCCTGTGCCTAGAACCAATTTTAACAGCGAGCTGGCTCGTACTCGGCCATAGTTTTTCCTCACGTGGAATTAGGGGTCAGAGCGAGATCCAAAATGAGATGCAGCGCGTAATTGCCCATGTCAAAGTTGGCGACAATCCCATAAAACATGATATTGTGAAGTTGTGAGGATTGAGTGGACAAGAGGAGGAAACGCATGCAGGAAGGGAGAATGAAAGTTTGAATGACGAAAGCTAGAGATAGAGCTCAAGTCTCTAGCCACACGAGCCACTCCATGAGAGAGAGCAGCCACACTGGCACAAATCTTATCTCGGCACGCTTGGGCCGTTCCTTAACTTAAATCCGTAATTCCAGGGACCGACCACCAAGAGTGGACCCTCCACAGCATGTCAGCTGACGTGAAAGAGTGCTTCAACCAACAATTGCGATTTACTCAACAATCTCAACATCTTCAACCTCCTTCTTCCCGCCGCATACCTTTGATACAGTCAGCTACCCATTCCACTCTTCAATCGCCACCGGTATTGAAACTCGGCGTTAACCCAACATTCACCGAACCTCCAACCTCCAAGAGGAATCAATCCCCGCATCCGAAACGACTCTCATATCAAGTGTGGATGCTCCCCATGAAGATCTTCACAATGATTGGCGGCTCGCTGCACCCGTTGCGCTACCAACCCGCTATTCCCGCGGCCTATTCCTCATTCTCCCCTATGAAGAAATATAACCATGCTTAAGCCCGTTTGTTTTTAAATCCTTCAAAAATGGGTTGTCAGATTTCTCGGTGTATTACACAAATACGAGTATCTGATCATATTCTCTCGGAAAATCGAAAGGACGGAAGTATAAAGATGGTATAGTTACTCGCAATTGACATAAAGTACTCGCAGCAACAGCATCATCAATTCGCCACAAGTCAAGCACGCACTGTGCTCATCCATCATGGCCACCACGCAAGATCCGGAGAAGAATGATATCCAGCAACCTCAGGATTCATCATTGACACCTCAAAGGATGTCTGAATCCACGAAAGAAGAAAAGTCAGGTGATATCTCCGAAGTCAGAAGTCAAAATGAGACTCCAATTGCTCCTCCTCAAGCTCCCGCCATTCCGGATGGAGGAATTGTGGCATGGCTGCAAGTTCTGGGATCGTTCTTCTTATTCTTCAATTCATGGTGAGGCTCTGCACACAACATCTTGATGTACCATTATATTGATGGATGCCATAGGGGAATTGTAAACACTTATGGGGTTTTCCAAACATATTACGAAAGCGACCTATTAAGTACAGAGTCCCCTTCGAATATCTCTTGGATTGGCTCAATTCAAGCATTCCTCCTGCTGCTTGTAGGTGTTATCACTGGACCTCTTTTTGGTATGATCGATCCCATTTCTTCTTTCGATTCTTCAAATTCCTCGGATACACTCGGTAGAACTAACATCATCCAGACGCTGGTCGATTACGGCTACTTCTCTTTACCGGAACGCTTCTTGTTGTCCTTGGTCTTATGATGACCAGTATCAGTAAAACGTATTGGGAAGTACTTCTCGCACAGGCTATATGCATGGGAATTGGGCTTGGATGTCTCTTCGTACCCAGTGTGGCCATTGTGTCTACATATTTTTCCACTAAGAAAGCATTTGCAATGGGAATCGCTGCCAGCGGAAGTAGTCTTGGTAAGTTCTTTAATCACCATGGTTCCTATCAATAATATTACTGTTACTGTCGTCAGCACATCCCTCTCTGTCATTATCCTCAATCTCACATGACCAAATCTGACAACCTCCAGGCGGCGTAATCTACCCTATTGTCTTCCACAATCTCCAACCATCCATCGGTTTCGGCTGGGCTACCCGCGTCCTCGGCTTTATCGCCCTCACCACCCTCACCGTCTCCCTGACCACCATGCGTATGCGCGTACAACCCGCCCACAAGCGTTCACTAATCGACATAACCGCCTTCCACTCTCCCCCATTCTGGCTCTTTACCTTCGGTCTCTTCTTCGGCTTCATGGGTCTGTACGTCCCCTTTTTCTACGTCCAATCCTATGCTCTCGATGATCACATCATGAGCGCCAATTCCGCGTTCTATATGCTCTCCGTCATCAATGCAGCGTCCATCTTCGGTCGCATTATCCCAAATTGGCTCGCAGATCGTATAGGCCCGCTGAACGTCTTGATTCCCGGAACAGCCATTGCATGCGTTGTGGCGTTCGGATGGATCGGTATACACAGCGTGGGCGGGCTAGTTGTTTTCTGTCTCCTTTACGGATTTTCTTCCGGCTCATTCGTTTCCATCCCACCGACTGTTATTGTGACGCTCTCGCCGAGTTTGTCTGTCGTGGGTACGAGGATGGGAATGACTTTTGCGGTCAGCGGTATCGGGCTTCTGATTGGAACCCCGGTAGCAGGTCAGATTCTCCTGCGTCATGGGTATGTTGCTACCATCGTTTATTGTGGTGTGTGTATTTCTGTAGCGGTGGCTTTGTTTGTAGCGACGAGAGTACACAAGACCGGGGTGCATGTGGTGAAGATTGCTTGAAGGAAAGGGAAAAGAGTTAGGGGCGGTTTGCTTGCATGACAAGAGCATTATAGACGGATAGATTTCTTATTGCTGCGTTATTGACTTCTTCTACTTAATTTACTCCTCTACATGCCATTAGATGTACCAGCTATCCTAGAAACTTTAGATTTTTGGTTGGGAGTGAAATTTGAGTATTAAGAACTCATATATACACTTGCCAGAATAGAGATCTCAAAATTATATAATTTAGTTGTATATCGATGTTTCAGACTTGGTCGATAAATTAGTACACCCACTGGTGCACTCAAACACTTACTTTCCTCGCCCAATCCAATCATAATGATCATAAACTTGCTTTTCCCTGCGACTCGAAAGGAAGTATGATGACCAAAAGTCCAGCGACAATAAACAGTGCTCCACTGGTGTATACTGGGGCAGACGTTTCCAAATTCGCAAACATAGCAATGATAGGCTATCAGCATCAGTTAGTATCGATATGTAAACCACCTTCCCGGGAAACAATTCCCGGCGAAATGTCATGATTTCTAAAACAGAAAGCACAAAAAACAAAGGCACGGTTCAGTTGAGTAACTCACAGCCATAATCCCAAACACCCGATTACTACACGCCGTCAACGCATTCCCCGTCCCCCGATCCTTCGTGGGGAAGATCTCCGGCGTATACGCATACAACACCGCATACATAACATTACTCGTAAAATTAAACGCGCAATTCCAGCCCAACAGCGCCGTGGAATTCAGGGCCGTCGTCGATGCATACAAAAACGCACCGGTGGCGACGGTCGAGAGGGCGAGTGTGCCTTTGCGGCCGAATCGCGGGATCTCGACGAGAAGACCGCCGAGCAAAGCGCCAGGAATGCCAAGGACGGAGATGATGAGCGAATTACGGTAGGTGAGGTAGGTGGAGCCGTCGCCAAATTCGGCACCGCGTGTGGCTTGGATGTAAGGGAGGAAGGCATTGTAGAGGGGGTAACCAAGACCAATGAACGCCCAGATGAGCATGATGAGCGTGGTGGAGAGGAAGAGGGTGCGGGTGGCGAAGAGAGAGCGAATATGGGAGAGGTTGAGCTTGGAGAGGCGGCGTTTGAGAATGGCGTTGGTGCCGGGGGTGTGTGAGAGAGTGCCGCAGGCTTGGAGGTGGGCGAGTGTTACTAGGGTTGGGGGTGGTTGGTTAGTATGTTGTATATTGGAATTGGAAATGAGATGGGAGAGGCTAAAATAAACGTACGGTTTGATTCTTTTCCATTTCTTCGCGCGACTTCGTGGATTACTTTTACGGCTTCTTCGTCTCGTCCTTTACCCATAAGATACTTTGGGGACTCAAAGATGGTGAAAAGAACAAATCTGATGAAGAACTCAATCATAGAGATGCCTCCCATGGCAATGAGAAAGTATCTCCATCCCATGTTGTCTGATCGATGACAAACAGTATCCTCCTGGCACGTGAAATTTCCCAGAAGTGGCCAAGCGACCAAATTGGCGATGACTTGCGCAACAGCCCAATCGATAGATAAAATCGTAAGGAGATACTGATGTGAGCCGGGAAGAAATTCGAGGAAGACCTAAGAATCTATCAGCATGGAAAATAAAGTCGTGCAATTTCAAAGAAGTAATACGGCAGAATCCACAGGGAGGTTGCCCCCAACTCCAAAACTCCACAATGCAGCAAAACACCCAATAGCAGCAAAATTAGGGGATCCTGCTGCGATCAGACCAAAAACCGCGGTGACACCAAGCGTGACATTGAATGCTAGTCGACGACCAAAGATATCGCAACCGAAACCCCAGAACATTGCACCTGCGAGAAGGCCAATGTTTTGTGCCAGGGTGAGGAGGGGTGGCCGTGACGGGGAAAACTCATTGGTGACAGCAGTAACTGGATCAGTCAGTATATGGGGATTTTAAGAGTTATTGAGCGTTGTTGAGGGGAGCATACAGATAAGAGAGGTGCAGATAGGCCATAAATTATCGTTTGCCCAGCCGAAGCCGACAACGATGAATAGTTGCCACTGATACCAGCCCATACCGATTTCTTGAACCTGTGTACATCATCAGTCTTCATTGTTTGTGATATTAAAAGTTGGCATCAAGTTCTCCAACTACTTACTGCTTCGTTCAAAACCCGAGCCTTCGCCTCATACACCGGATCGATAGTACCAGGAGGAATAGCCGTTACGATATCAACCCCCTCAATGTCCGATTGCACACCAGCCTCGTTCACGCCTCCACTCTTTGTGTCCGACGAGGCATCCTGCAGTCCGCCAGATCTCGACTCCTCAATATCATTCTTGCTCGCCATACCTACTATCTTCTCAACAGCCGCAGTGTGGGTGTCGAATTGTAAGAGTAAACAAGAATCTTCAATGCCCCGCAAACCGGAATTAAATAGAGTAGGGATTTCTTGGCATCATATCCACCTCTTCCTACGGAATACTCATGCAGTGAAACAACGAGAAGCGACAACGGGTATTGGTCGGTTTGGTTACATAGTTATGGTGCAATTGTGCGAAGTCCAATGATGTCGTTTCATTGGCTTGGGACTTACCGACTTAGGAAAGTACTAAGGGTCGATGTAACTGCGATCGGCTTTGCCCGAAATGTAAGACATGATCTTCAACGTGGATGTAGAGAATTCTCGGCTCTGATCTCCGCCATGTTATCAGCCATGTTACCAGCATGTTATTTGGAGAGACAATAAGTTATGGAGATTCGAAAATCAACTCGAGTTTCAGTGATGGGAGACGCTCCTGATAGATCATTTTGTTACTGGTCAATCCGCAAACACTGCAGATATCATTTGCAGAATCCTCTCTTCTGCCAATGGTCTTTTTGTTGTTCGTAATTCGAGCATATGTCAGGACGAGTAGATGTCCGATTTACGAAAGTGTGAGTATCGTCTTATTTGATGCGTCAAGATGCATGTCCTTGCCATCTTCATGTACAAAGTAGCACTTTTCACCTACTTCTTTATACAGACAAACAGCAATTGACGGTACCTCTCTCTTGCATATCGGTAACAGACTCGTCCCTACCTCGTGATCATAAACTTGGACTGGGCTCTGTGAATACATCTACGGGAGAAACACGAAACATTCTAGTCTATGATGGAGGAAGTTCGGGTACCGACATCACGACTTATTGTTTTATGCATCAGGTAATTCACGTTCCAAAAAGTTGCTTACACAGCAACGTTAATATCA
Organism: Clarireedia monteithiana; assembly: GCA_026226035.1. Classification (NCBI taxonomy): domain Eukaryota; kingdom Fungi; phylum Ascomycota; class Leotiomycetes; order Helotiales; family Rutstroemiaceae; genus Clarireedia; species Clarireedia monteithiana. Next base: position 23,476 of record JANHAD010000206.1, read on the forward strand.
GCGTGCTAGTCTCTGTGTCGGCCTCTTCCTCTCTCTCCTGGATACAAGCATAGTAGCGACTGCTCTATTTACCATTGGTGAAGACTTCGATGCCTTGACGTCTGTTACTTGGGTAGCACTTGCATATACCCTTTCCTATCTTGGTTGTTCCGTATTATTCTCCCGGATCGCAGACATAATCGGACGAAGAAATGCCTATGTCGCAGCGTTTGTCATATTCTTCGCCTTTTCCCTCGGTTGCGGATTCGCTCAGTCTTTAAATCAGCTTATAGCATGCAGAGCATTGCAGGGGATCGGTGGCGCCGGTCTCTACTCTCTCACTATGGTCATACTGCCTGAGATCAGTCCTCCTCGGATGAAGAAGTGGATTGGAAGCTTGGCTGGAGCGGTGGTTGCTATGTCTGGTGTTCTTGGACCGGTGCTTGGTGGTATGATAACCCATTATGCTAGTTGAAGATGGATACTCTAGATGAAGTGAGATATGCAGACGAAAGGCCAAGCTTGAGTTGAAGCGCTGACGATCAAATTCGTGCACCGATCGGATTTATACCGATGATAGTCTTCTATTTCGCCTGGCCAAATTCGAATCAGCTTCGTCCAATTGAACGCCGACCTCTACGCCAACTGGACGTTGTGAGTTCGTCTCTACTCATCTTGGCTTCAGTACTTGTGGTATTCTCTTTCCAAGAAGCAGGGCTGAAAGTAAACTCATGGCGAAAAGCCGTCTTCCTAGCTCCACTCTTGATCGGATGTCTCTGTTGGATTCTTCTCCTCTGCTGGGAATACACAATTTCCCAACGTTACGCAGAGACTCTCGCTACCATGCTTCCGTTTCGATTGCTCCGTCGACGCATTTACCTCTTCGGCGTCGTGGCCACTCTTCTCATGGGGTTTCCGTACTTTGTCGTCATCTACAGCCTGCCACTTAGATTCCAGATTGTAGATGGACGAAGCGCTCTCTCGGCAGGAGTGGGTCTATTACCTATGCCAGGAGCAACAGCTGTGGCGAGTTTCTTAGGTGGCATCATTAACGGTAAGCAGAACAACACATGCAAGACACTATTCGCCGGTGCCTGCTTTATGCTGGTTGGTGTTAGCCTCCTAACAACTTTGACGAATACTGCCGGAGTGCAGCACAAAACATATAGATTTATTGTCCTGGCTGGATTTGGATTTGGACTTACCGTATCCACGGTATCGATGTTATCAATCTATGAGTCAAGAACTAGAGATCATGGTTCGTACTCACTCCAAAAACAATCCCACTGTCCCCCTCTTACGAACGCACCAACAGCCGTAGCCCAAGGAATCACCTCGCAAGCCCGCATCCTCGGCGGCAGCATCGGGATTGCAGCATCCACCGCCATGCTAGGCTCAACCCAACGAAGCGAACTCACCGGAATCGTCAGTCCAGAACAACTCGCCTCGTTGCAATCGGCTACAGCATCGTTCACCTCTGCGCAGAGCGAAGCAGTGAGGCAGGCATATTCGGATGCCTTCCACGGAGATATGAAATTCTGCGCTATCGTGACTGGTGCATGCGTTCTAGTGGCTTTGGGGACGTACCAACGCAATCCGCTAACAATAGAGGAGAGAGCTATTGAGCAGAGAGCGGAGGAGGAAGAGCGAAAAGTGAAGGCGGGTGTGGCTGTGGAGAAAGCATCGCCACATTCGGTTTGATACGTATGTGTCTGTATATGTGCGCTTCAAAAATCGGACTTCCGATGGCTGTTATCAAGTACAGAAAAGGTTTTGGGTTTGATTTCTGATTGTTGTTTGTACTATGCATGATTTGATATACCCGCTACGATACTTCCGTCTGGGCATTCAGCATTATCGTCATCATACCCATATCGCGATTTATTTCGGCACTTGAAATATATCCTCCGCCCTAAGTTAAGTTATGGTAAAAAAGATGGGGTCATCATCTTCCGAATCGGGAAGCTCGCGAAACCCCTCCCTATCCCACAATCGTCTTATCGCCATGCATTCAAGATATCTAGTCATATCTCTGCATCGAGTTTATCACACATATACATAGTCAGAATTACAAACTGAGTCGCTGTTGGTCGTCCCTGCAGATAGGATATGATACCGTGATATCAGGATATGCAAGTGTAAGTGGCGTGGAGGAAAAAAAGGGAATTGGGCAACGATTGTCCAATGCAGTGAGTGATAGGTTTCTTTATCTAATTCATTACCAATTTTTTGCTTGGGAAGGGTTGCATGGAGAAGTACCTGAGTACCTTTTGCGTCGTGTGAGAATGGGATGTACATATAGGTAGGTATATAATTGAGGGGGAAATGCACAGTTATGTTATATATGATCGTCAGCCGCTGCATCCCCCTCCCTCGATCATCTTGGATACATACACCAAAATGGCACCTTCAAACACCGACATCGAGGTCGCGAAGGTCGATTTGGATATTCTGAACTCGAGTCCTACGACCGAGCATGGAACAATCACGGTTGATTTGAAGGATGCAGATGAAGCGTTGGCATTCCTATCGAACCATCCCCGAGCAGCAGAGATCGCGCTCGAAGGCCAAGCTATTCTGGACGATCCGGTGCAGAACAAGAAATTGCTTCGTAAAATCGATTTTACTATTCCGCCGCTTCTGGCTGCCGTATACTTTTTGCAGTTTTTGGATAAGACTACGCTTTCGTATGCTGCTGTGATGGGAATTAGAAAGGATACGCACCTGGAAGGACAGGTATGTATGCTCCTTTTCAACGGCTAGCTATTTGTTAGATGTCGTCTGGCCTAATGCTCACGTCGTAATAGGATTACTCTAATATATCCATGCTCTTCTACATCGGCTTTGTCGTCTCGGAGTTCCCTACCCAGTACCTCGCACAGCACATCTCCCGCCTCAGTCTCTACCTTGGCACAAACATCATTCTCTGGGGAATCGTGCTCGGCTGTCACGCAGCATGTACCTCATATGCCGGCCTCGCCATCTGCCGCACGCTCCTTGGTGTCTTCGAGAGCTGCGTAGCTCCGATCTTGGTCCTCATCGTAGCAATGTGGTACAAGAAGGAAGAACAGGGTAGAAGAGTATCCTGGTTCTACGTGTGCAATTCTCTCACGCAGATATTTGGTGGTCTGTTGGCTTATGGTGTGAGTTATGCGAATACCAAGTTTGCTAGTTGGAGAATCTTCTTTGTGGCTATTAGTTCCTTGACGGTGCTTATTGGGGTCTTGGTCTGTCTTTTCTTGCCGGATTCGCCGGTCAAGGCGAAGAGATTTAGTGATGCGGAGAAGGCAGCTGCGTTGTTGAGGGTTAAGGACAATCAAAGGTGTGTTGAATGCGTGCAGGGTCGAATATGAAAAAGCTAACGATAAAATAGTGGAACCCAAAATGCTCACTTGAAGAAGGATCAAGTGTTCGAAACGCTCAAAGATATCCGAGTATGGATTGTGTGTATCTGTACACTCCTCGGCTCCATCCCCAACGGTGGACTGTCGAATTTCAGCAGTATCCTCCTCACTACTTTCGGATATACATCCCGTGAAGCACTAGTCCTCAGCGCACCTGGAGGAGCCATCGGTGTCATCTGGGTATTGTCTATAGGTTACCTTTCCGACAAATGGAATGATAGATCTGTGGTCATGCTGATTTGTATCATCCCCACAATCCTCGGCAGTGCCTTGATGATCGGGTTGGACCCGAACGGTGTACCCCAAAACAAAGCTGGTTTACTCGCCGCATCGTTCATAAACGGTACTTTCGGAGCTGCTTTCATGTTGTTGCTTGCTTGGAATGCATCGTAAGTCAAGCCCTCTCGATTATCAAAATCTTCAAGCCACCCTACTGACTGAACACCAAACAGAAACACCGCAGGCCACACCAAAAAAGTAACCATCAACTCCATGACTCTCGTATCATTTGCCGTAGGCAACATCCTCGGCACTCAGACTTTTCAACAGAAAGAAGCACCAGGTTATATCTCTGGTAAAATCAGCATCATAGCAACACTAGGCGCTTTGTGCTTTATGATCATAATCCTGCGGTGGTGCAACGACCGTCTGAATAAGAAGAACGAGAAGATCTTGGCTGGTATGAACGAAGCAGAAATCAAGCAGCTGAGAGATAGGATGGCTTTTGCGGATGAGACAGATAGGAAAAATCCTTTCTTTAGGTATACGCATTAGGCGGAGCACGATGGCTTGTATATAATTCGTAGTTGGTAACATGTTTCTGAACTTTATGAAGAAATGTGCTCTTGAGTGACGATTGTGATTGTCGCTAGAATTGTCTTCGTAGCTCTCTTACTAAAGCAATTCTATGAAACAAATTCAGAGCACAGGCGGCGAATATGTAGGGTTTCTCAGCACGTGGGACCGTTCGACCCCGCGATGATCCTTCTGTGAAACTTGCGCCTCCTTTGATATCAACCTCCTCGGTTGCGGGTTAACTATCAGCCCCTCTATGAAACTTGAGGCTTACTCTATTTACAGATACGAAAAAGATCATTGTTGCATATATACAGATGGTCAGATTTGACGCTGCATACGATACCACGTCTTTCTTGAATTAGGGAAAAGATGTTGTTTGTTGATAGTGATATGTAAGTTAAGTTACAATTAAATTACCTGCGAGCAAGAATGCCCAGCCCCCAAGTGCCCCGCAGTTATCGCCAGAACCTGGGGAGTGGAATCGATTAGACGAAATAACGTCTCTCAATGCTTGAAAATTACCTCTAGAATAGTAAATATATTGTCGGCCAAGGCATTCCCTGACTCAAAGGTAAAGTGTAAAGTGTTCATGAAGTTCGAGAAGCAGCGTCCCCAACCAACCATCATAATATATACATCCTGACATGATGCAAGTACATCCTCCAAGCCTCCAACTCATTACAGCACACCAAAAGCTAAAAAAACAGATGCCTGGCTTTGCTAATCCCGTTATCTTCGTTCCCCTCGTACCAACCCTCCGCTCCATGACATGTGTCCCGGCATCTCCACCGCCCCAGGTGGTTCCCGATGAACTTCCAATTCTCTCGGCGGCGACCCAGGCTGTCTAGCTGGCTTATAGTAACTGTATGGTGCGCTCACGGTAAACGCATACTTCGCTTGCGACTCATCTTTTGTTGGCAGCTCGACCAAATTGCCCTTTCTCTTCCGGCGATACCTCCGCAAGCCCCATATCGCAGCACCGATGCCCATTAGAAAGAGGAGTCCAAACGCGATACCTAGACCGATGCCTAGACCGGTCATAGAAGAGCTGGATTTTGATTGAGAAGCAACATCGCTTGTCGATTGTACTAAGCCTGTGATGGCAGTAGGTGACGAGATGATGGATGTGGTTGATGATGTGGGTATGGATGACGAGGTGGATGAAGACGAGGTGGATGAAGACGAGGTGGATGAAGACGAGGTGGATGGAGACGAGGTGGATGAAGACGAGGTGGATGAAGACGAGGTGGATGGAGACGAGGACAATGATGATTTTGATGTATTCGCTGATGATGTAGATGATGATGCTGAGGGGGAGGAGGTGGTGGAGGTTAATAAACCAGAATGCGGAAGCTTTACTTTAAATCCTTTAGACCAGCCCTGGAAACTGGTATGTGACGGGTCTATTGTTGGATTGTCTTTGGCTTCCTCCCATGCCAGCTGAGTCCACCCCCTTTGTTCCACCTCATCAGAGTCGACATCATCCAGCGCTGGCGTCCATAAAACATAGTTGTTAAAGACACTGTGGTTCTCTGGTGAAATTCAGTTAGTTGGAGGGGTTCTTGCCATGAAAGGGAGGTGGAAAAACTTGCGAGCAAGAATAACTGACGGATAGCTTTTGATTACTTTATCAGTCTTGTTGTCCGCTCTCAAGAGCCACAGATTCAATGAGAAATTCCCATAATTGACAGAATTGAAGGTGTGTGGAGCCCATGTTAAGTTAACGGGAGTCAGTGCTTCCACGAAAACTGGATCCTCGAACGTCCACTGCTGAGCCATTCTTTGTTGATCAAACGACTTATATCAACAAACGAATGATCGAACTAATGAACGAGAGATGTTGAACAAAAAGAACGGTCAGTTCGTGTGTATGATAGGTAAAAGTCGACATGATGACTTCTTTCTGTATCGCCCCACTCTACCCAGGGTTAGCTGTTGGTGATATGTGCACGGGCGAAGGATTGTCCGACTTCCACTTGATCCCCAAGGTGATGAAATCCTTCGCATCTAAATCTGACATCTCTCTCCCAAGGCAAGTGGGTCTTTCTCCAAGTGGGGGCTCGCGAGAGAGCGTTATAAACCGCCCCCACGTGCGGCGATTCAATCCTAAGCGCGAGAGCTGAAAGATAGTCGGTTTCAAACTACTAGGCGTAGCTAGCATTGCGAGAAAGCGCTTAATCGGTCATATACCGAGAGGATGAATAAGTTGTGACATCGAGTACTGCAACGTCGAACCAGTGAACAAGTTGTTTTAAAGAATACATCTTACAATCTCGTACCAACGTGTCGGATATACTCGCACGTTTGCTCCAAATTACAGTGGGCTCGTGCATGGGTTATCTTAGGGGCCGTTTTTAGTGTTGGCACTGCTGGCTGGGCGGTTCCCACGAAAGTGGGATTGTAGTATTACCGACTGGAGACATGATAGGTGCACCTGTTTTCATGAACCGGCTGCTCGTGTCATCCAACATTCTCTCCTGGGCGTTACCTTGTAGTCATGCTGCCATTACCTTTCTTTCGATTCGTACGAAAGTGTGATATCTGTAGAGATAGCTTTTCTAGGTGATAAAGATAGCCATGACACCTCTGGGATTCTCTTCATACCTGATTATTGCATGCACAGCCACTAAGGTATTGCTTCTCCTGTCATTTCGCAGCTATGGGCCAGCCACTTCTGTGCCGAAGCCTTTTGATTTAGCCATCTCCCTCACCACCCTTTTCAAAGAGTAGCAATTTTGATTCTTGCCCGGTGAAAACATCGATAAATGCCACGTCGGAGATTGATCGCGTGAGCCCCTTGTCTTTGGGAATTATGCGCTCTCCTATGCGTTCAATTTTCAGTAATGCCTGGTTCCAATCATCAGTTTCAAAAAGTCTTTGTGCTGAGTCTACAATGAGCGCTCACATAAGAGGGATGCTATGGTCTTGGCGGCATCCTTGACAGGATTTAGTGGTGTTCATCGCTGACCTGAAAGGTGACCAACTACTAGACAAAGCTCGCCCACCAGTAAAGCATGACTTGGATGAAGTTACTCGCCAGTTCTAATAATCGTATTCAGAGTCTGAAGCTCTTAGACGGAGCGTTCGGTCCCTGCCGAACTCATATGAATGCCGTCCGCAGGTACGACCGATCGACCTGCAAGAACCTTGACTGGTAAGATACTGATGCTCTCTGCCTTCACCAAGCATAATTGGGAATGACATCGCAACTGCGTTCATCATGGAAGATGATGTAGATTGGAACATTCGCCTTCTGTCTTAACTACCTGAATTCGCCCCAGGTTTTCTCTCGCTATCTGGCATATTTCCCTATTAGACTCAATACTCGCCATATGGTGGATGACCGAGATGTATTCTGGCCCGGCGACTGTGGGATGTTCTACCCGAGAATAACGATCATAGGTACGGATCCAGAATGACGAGACAATTACGCCTAAATCCCAGCAGCCTCAGCTAACGAGTCTGAAGAATTTACCAGAACATACTCGTATAGTTCACAAAGTTGGGGCACCAGTTTTTTCGTTCAGCTACGCAGTATCTTATCGTCGCGCGCAGAAGATTCTGATGGCACTAGCGATCAAAGGAGGCGATAATCTAGCTTTCGATAACGGACTGGCGTTCCTCTGCAAGAATGGATGCCTGGATATGTAAAGTAACTGAATATTGAGGGCTTTGGGTGAGGAAAGGGCAGGTGGAGATTTCTCGGAGCCCTAGAACTGTCAGCTATGTAATCTTGTCATCGCATACTTTCGCCTTGGCGAAGGTAAATGCATATAGTAGTTTTTCCACCTTCTGAGTATATGACACTATATGAATGTTGAGAGCTTTCGTGTTATGATGACGAGGTCAGAAACCCGCGTCGAGCTTTTAATTTCCAAAGGTGATTTTATGGAATTCGGTCCATGGCAAAGACTCGGTACGATGGAGAGGAATGACATATGAAAAGTAACAAGAGTTGAATATGCCTGGGAATGGTGCATTCGAAACTATCGCCATCAGCTAATGTTCTTTTTCCTAGACCTCGCCTGCTCGGTAACAAACCACGCACCAGTTATATCCTGATGTTTTGACTTTGCGTCCGGTTCATCCTTCAGCCCCTTCACTGGATGACATCTTGACTGAGATATCTGGCTTGCCAGTCCAAAGGTAATTCGATTGTACGCAAATACTTCGTCTTGATAGCTTCGTACAGAACGTCATGCCTAGATTCGTTGGCTGCTTTGAAGTCAGCGTCATGCTCTAGAATCAATCTCACTGTTGTAGCACAGCGACCGGCTGTAGCACGGTACATAGCAGGTTAACCATTCCTTGTATTTCTCGCATTACAAACTGCCTGGTGATCTAGCAGAATCCGCACTACTCGTTCTTGCTGGTTTGCCGTAGCAATAACAAGTGGAGTTAACGAGGCGGTGTAATTCGACTTTTGCGCCTCTACTCAGTGCAAGCTCCAAACATTTGTGATCGCGGCTTTGGAGGTGAGATGTGAAGTATCGGAATGTGTGCTGTTCTCCACATTCGCCGAAGCACCAGCTCTTAAAAGAGTATCGAGGCTTATTCAACGACATGAAGCGGTTAGCTTTCCCTTATTGCTAAGATGTGTCCTAACTAGCTTTCTGCTCCGAGAGGAGATTGAAGGCACCAGTCAGGTTCTGGTAGAATTTGATAGAGGACGAGAGGACAAACTCATTTGTAGAAAGCGTGCTGTGGCTGGTATTCATGTAGATTTCAGCCACAGTCCAATACGGGCTGAAAAGGGCGTTGCCTTCAAATGGCAGTGACATTGGTTGCTTTCAATTTAGTGATTGTCCTCAGAACTCAGCAATCTCGCGGTTACACCTGGAACGGCTTTCACAAGAGCAGTAATTTCGGAACCATCGAATCAGCTGTCCTGAGTCCCACACCTAATGCATCGAATCTGCAAGGGAATCCAACTTGGCAACTCGACAAGCTGCTCATCCCCGGGGTGACGCTATTCACGCGTGTGCAGGCGCGTTCATAATTGAAAAACATGATAGAGAAAGGAGCTTGAAATATCGGCAGTGGACCGTATGCTGCGTACGGCTAGCAACAGTCGATCAATTTACTGGTCTTTCTACGGGGCGTCGCATAGGTATTCTCAGTTTTCTTTATTGGCAACTCTAATCGGTCTCGCACAGAGCTGTGCCTTTCCTTTCTATTCGCAGAGACAAGCCAAAACAGTGCGACAACCTTCCCACGTCCCCCTTCGCTGTTGTCGACGACAAAATGATGGGATTGGGGGCTGTTTGATGGTCTGTTTGGGCGCCGTGCAGTGCCAATCTGCCACCCAACGTTTCCGTGATGCCATCTCCAGACGATGTCTGGGCGATATACAAGCTGCAAGTTATCTACTTCGTAGACATCTCGAAATGAACATGTGGGTGGAAAACGACTTCTTGCCTACCATATGCGGCCTGGGTCTTGGTAGTGGGCGTCCGGGAAGGCGAACGCGCTGTTCTCTCCACTTTTCTCTTCTTCCCCTCAACGCATGAACTTTTTTCCACGGTCAAGTGTCTCCAGTCTCCCTTGCTGCTTCTGCATATCCAAAAGTGGTAGCTGGAGACCTTATCGAATCATTTGGCCTCTGGTTGCCTCGTTTCCTCGTTTCCACCCCCTCCATCGTCACCTCCACCGTCTTCTTTCGTGTTTTTAAACAAATCAAAGGCTCCAAGAATAGTGAATTAGGTCATTGGACAAGACTGCCCCACTGCATCGAATCCCCACAACTGTACCTGGAACCTGGCTCTGCCGGCCAACCTGGGCAGAGAGTTGCCCAACCAGCGATCCGACCATACTTTAGTCGCAAGACGTGGGCTAAGGCTAGCGATCCTGGTAAATTATGGCCCACGAGATTTTACACCTCATCTATCATATTTCCCCGTTTTCTAATTGAAAATCCTTTTTCGCAAGTTGATTTCTTCAATCAACTCGATTTGATTTCCAATATCCAAATTTCGCAAGGGATTGGCTTGTCAGTGAATTGTATTGTTACTTGACAATTACTCCTACCATACAGTACGGCATTGCTTTGTTCAGAACGGACTTGGTGCCGAAAAACCTTGAAGGGTTGCCGAATCCCACCTTTTCGACACAATACATACCAGCAAAATTCTCCAGATTCTCGTCGACGCTCGGCAGATCTTTTACAAGTTATGGCCCTATCTCCAATTGCTGCAAAAGCTTTGGCAAAGGCTGAAGCGGTATGTTTTTCCCTACCCTCATCAGTTGTTCTACCCCACCAACGTTGCGATATTAACGCGTTTGAAATTCTAGAGCTGCTACATTCTTTACGGCTCGGGCTATTTCACAGAGGAAGAATGGACCAAGCTCGATCTATTGCTTCATAAGGGCAAACATACCTTCGAAGATGGCTCCTTTCAGCCCGTCTCGAATCACGTCTACGATCCAATAATTGAAAAGAGGGTGGCAGACTCGCGGAAGCAGACGGTGTCTAGTAGCTATGCCGAGGAACCCCTCCTGATTTTTGACGATATTGTGGAAGAGGCCCAGATCGTGCAGGGCCAAGCTCCGGCTGAGAGACTTGACCCAAACGTGCAAAGTTTTGAGCGGAGTAATAATACTACGTCGGAATTGGAGATAGCTTCACCTATGTCGGCCAACTCCGAGGAGCCAGCGAACACCTTTAGTCCAGTCGAGTCCTGGAAGAGCACTACATCTTCTGTCACCGACGATGTGTCCAAAGAAAACGATTCTGTTAAACTTGCGACTATTAATGCTGTGAAAACGACAGGCGTCGAACAAATGTCGAGGCTCGAGAATGGGTTGGCCACAGTACCAGACTCAAAATTGGGTAAATCCTTCCAAGATGGCCAAAGGCCGGGGCTGCCACCAGGAGTGACCTTAGAACAGCTTGAGTTAGCGAAGAGTTTCATGGGTAGCGTGGCCAAAAAATTTGTAGCAACTCCCTCGCCCCAAAACTCGTCTGCAAAGAACAACATAACAAGCCAAAGACAAGAGCCCCAGAATATTGACTGGGCATCTGAAGTCAATGAGGCTATAGCTCTAAATGAACTTCCTTCTAGACCACTTAGTGTCCTTTCATCTGTTCCCTCTGCGCCTTCCGCACTCTGTCCAACTTCGCGACCAAAAGCTCGTGCCAGTCTTTCACCCGCTGAGAACGCGCGGTGTATTGAACTTTACACCAAAACCGTTGGCAAACCACCAAAGTCTATTAGTGATTATTATCAGCCAAATAATCCAGAATTCAAACCTCCATGGCTACGACCCTCGACTGCTGCGACACCGCCGGCTAAGGGCATGACAGATGGATCTACTGTTTCCTCAGCTTCGCATACGCGTTCTTCCAGTTCTCTTGGTCAAAACAATTCTTTGAAAAATACAAGCCTGCAGGAAGCTGTTCCTTTCTTCAAGATCAACATTGGCTCAATCTATGTGGCTGCACAGAGCCTTGTGGTTGAAAACAATTCCGTCAATCTTAGCTTTGAGGCTGGCGACAAGATCAGAATTACGAAGTATGTTTCAGGCAATATGTGGCGAGGAGAAAACCTCCGAACGAAAAAAAGCGGCCACATTCAAAAAGGTTTTCTCAGAGAGGACAAAGGCCCAGCCATTAGAGCTGTGCTCCCAATCAAACCTGCTTCAATTCAGAATCTGGTCGACGACATTGAGGAAACTAATGCAGCTCGGTGGGAAAGTGATGCTGATGTTGCCGAGTCGGTGGATCATGCGCAGCTTAATTCCAAAGCCAGTGCGAAGTCGAGACGGGAGGAACCACAAGAGGTTTCGGCTTCTACTGGTATCACCGAGGAGCTGCGCGTCGAGGTCAATAAAATATGGGATGAAAAGGTCAGTCCTTCGCTTTCCGATAACGCACTGACCTTCTGAGTACATGCAAACTCAAATGCTGCAATCCCGGCTCTGTTCTATGCATGGGATGAAGAACGACGCTAGGAATTTAGTGTTCCCAAGTGGTTGCATTCCTATTTGACGATACACAATTTGTGCTAGATGCCCTGCGGCCTGAGTCACTTCTGCCAATTCCCAAACTACTTCAACGGCCGGTAGTGCCTGCCCACCTGCCCGCCTTCCCACCTTTCCCTAATCTATCCCCCACACAAAGTATTTCAGCATCTCTTTTCACACCAAGTCCTCTTAAAAATTAACCAATCATACTGACCGATGCCATCACCTTGATTGTTAGTTCGCGCAAATAATCACCAGAAACAAAGCGACTGATTCCAGCGATAATTTGGCTGCTTCCTTTGACACTGCCCAAATGGCTAGGCATCGACGAAATCAGATTAAGTATACTTCACCTCACCGACTGGTTGTTCCTAAAACTGAAGTTTGCTGGTACATCACATGATTCCTCCCCGCACTTTTCCTTTCCATCACCTGCCTATGTCGAAACTTTCTTTTTCTTCCCTGGCGTCCATGCCTTTCCTTCTCTTCGTGATTACAGAACAAATAACATGACGTTTTGCTGACGATTGCCAGGTTCTGGGCCTCGAATAATTCATGTCGATTCCAGGAACACGAATGCCGAGATCTCCATGAACATCGTGATGATACAGCCGGCACCAACTTCCGAGATGGCCGAGTCACCACTTGGGGTTCTATCCGCGATTATATCGATCCAGTTCCAGAACCGCCTGTTGGAGAAGAGCATACTCCTCCCAAAGATCCTTCTACCACAGAAGGAAAACAATTCACTTGTCATTTCTGGGCTACTGGCTTCTGCCATCACTCGGAGGAGCGATGTAAATTCCTGCATACATACGTAGGCAGTCAAGGAGTGCTGAAAAAACCAGTAGCTCTAGCAGCGAACGAGCGGTATAAGAATGAAGAAAGACACTCCGGGAAGGTCCTGGAGCGACAGGTCAAGGAGCCAAAGGCTGAGTTGAATAAGCCATGGAGGGCCGTACCTGCAACGAATAATGACTGTGAAGATGCAACGAATAATGGTTCGGAAAATCCAGCGAATAATGATTTGGAAAATCCAGCGAGCAATGATTGGGGTCAGGCCGTGGCTAGTGATTGGAGTCAGGCTGTGAACAATGGCAGCTGGGATAATACAGCAAACAATGGTTGGGGCCAGCCTGCGGGTGACAGTTGGGGTGAGCAGACGCAGAATGGGTGGTTTCTGATGGAAGGAGAACAACGTGAAGAGATCTTAAGTGAATATGAGGATTCAAACGGAGTCGATGAGAAGGCGGCTGAGGAGCAAAAGGATGAGACATACAATTTTCCTGCGGAGGTGATTGAGCTAACTACTTCTAACTCGCGTTGGTAAGAAAGATGCATAGTGGTGATTTTAGTTAAAAGTAAGGATTTAAAAACATGAGCTAGTTTTGCGGAACTGCACCATTATTTGATAAAATGGTATGGGGCCTGCGTATAGGACACATTATTGGTATATTGGATTAAGTTGCGAAATATGCAATGATTTTTGCAACGAAATCCACTTGCATGAGCGAAGATATAGGGCGTGGATACATGGTCAAAACGGGAAACGCTCCCAGGGGGGTTAAAAGGAGTTTCGCTACGTTCGTGAAAGGGGTTTGGATCCCAATAAAAGTATATTTACTCGCGTTATTGTTGAGGTAAAATGGGAATATGGTTACTTAGATTGCCTGGCGTATTGAGTCGGAAAATATAAAAATCGTATCAAATCAAGTTGTAATGAAATGAATTGTGCCCTACAGGATACCAGTCGCAGGAGTATTGAATACAACTCGCTAAACTGATATCCGCATCACACGGATAGATATACATTAACTAGGGGCGGCCTTGCGGATATCACAGCTACCTTGCAAGACAGCCTCCAGGAACGGGATGCTACTGTGCAGTGAGTTACCACGACAACCTGCCTCCCTAACCCCGGCCTCCATCTCCGACCCCCCTCCCCCCGGCTTGAGAAAAAACGTGGGAAGGAAAAACATGTTCCGTGAAACCGAAAAAAGATCATCCATCCATCCATCCATCCACTCTACTCCTACAACCTTCCCCATCCATCTTTTACCCAAAAACCCCCAAAATGGAAAAGACTCAATAGCCGATTCATTCGTCCCCCTCTACCCACCCAGCTTAAACCTCCGTTTGGCGTCGCATACGGTGTATTTCTCGGAGACACTTTGTCTTTCTCCTTTCCTTCCCTTTCCTTTCCTTTTCTTCCCGCGGCTTCATTTCATGACGACGGACCGCTCGCTCAGGTTGAGGTCAGGTTTCGGCGCGGGGTTCCTGTTTTGTCGCGACCTCCGGTCGCTATGGTTCCCCACAAGTGCGGGGTATGCTATGCTATGCTATGCTATGGGTTTGGTGGGATGGGTGTGTGTGTGTGCGTGCGAGAGATGAGGGGTGAGGTGTGTATGCATGTCATGTGGGTGTAGGGATGGGAGCGAGAAGGACCGACTGCGTTGGGAGGGAGGGAGGGAGGGAGAGGTAGGTGGCATGTGGTTTTAGGGGTTGTTGGGAAGGACATGCTTTCTGGGCCATTTCCGGAGTTGGGTGATGGCTGCAGGAGAGAGAGAGAGAGAGAGAGAGAGAGGTTAGGGAGAAAGAGATATTTTGGTTTGGCTCTTGCGTTTTTCCCTTTTCATCTTTTGATTGATGTGCCTGCCGGCTTGGCGTGGGTGGGTTTGACGATGCATGCATGCATGCATGCTTGATTTTCTGTGGATTTCGCGCAGCTTTTGGCCGTATCCAGTAACCGCCGGTGCGGATTCTGCAAGTCAAATTGCGATATCTATCTACATGCGCCGAATCCGAGCCGAGGATGATCTCCGCTAACTCTCCCCTGACAGTAGCTGCTTAAGCTCTTTTTTTCTCTTGAGTGCTGAGGGTTAGTAAGTGCAAAGTAGCATCAGAGGTGTTGTGACTAGACTATACGCGTTGAGGGAATCATTTTTCAATGTATTCGTGTGTTAGTCTTAGCGTCCTACCAATGCGAATATTGCCGTCGGCGCCTTGGCATTGGTATAATGCGCGGTGTTATTGTACAGCTCAATAATGTTGGCTAAACTGCTATGATGATGATGACTATGATGCAGCTTTTGCTTTATCTGGTTGGGGATAATTGTACAGCCTATATGGATGATATAAGATATGAAGGACCAAGTAGTCCCTGTCTCATGGTATATAAAGAGAGAGAGAGGGGAGACTGCTCAAGTGTCTGTCACATTCTGCTTATCCAGTATTCTTCTGTCTTTCTATGATATTTGCGCCATGAAGTCTACCACTCTTCTCATGGCCATTGGCCTACTCAGTTCAGTCAACGGACATGGCTACTTGACTATTCCCTCAAGCCGAACCAGTCTCGGCCACGCGGTATCCTCACTTTTCAATCCCCTCTCCCTCCTATACAGAAACTTCCGCTAATCCATCTCCCTTCATCTCCAGGTCGGAATCGACACCTGTCCCGAATGCACCATCCTCGAACCCGTAACCTCCTGGCCGGACCTCGACGCCGCACCTGTCTCGCGCTCCGGCCCCTGCGGCTACAACGCCCGCGTCAGCGTCGACTACAACTACCCATCCACGAACTGGGGCCTCAGCCCCGTCGCAACCTACACCGCCGGACAAATCGTCACTGTGCAATGGTGCGTCGACCACAACGGCGACCACGGCGGCATGTTCAGCTACCGGATCTGTGAAGACCCCGCACTAACCGCACCGCTGATAACCCCCGGCCACATCCCCACCGACGCCGAGAAGCAAGCCGCCGAGGATTGTTTCGAAGCCGGGATTCTGCCCTGCACGGATGTCGACGGTGCGGTTTGTGGATACAACCCTGATTGCGTCGCGGGGCAACCGTGCTATCGGAATGATTGGTTTACATGCAATGGCTTCAACGGCGGGGACCAGACGAAGTGCCAGGGTGTGGATAATTCCGCGCTCGGGGCGTGCTATACGTCGATTGCGGGAGGATATACCGTGACGAAGAAGGTCAAGATGCCGAATTATGTGTCGAATCATACGTTGTTGAGTCTGAAGTGGAATTCGTTCCAGACGGGGCAGATCTATATTACGTGTGCTGATATTGCGATTTCGGGGTCCGGGTCCGGGTCCGGGTCGACCACTACCTCAAAGGTTTCTACTACTACGACATCGAAAGTTTCCACTACTTCCACTTCTTCGAAGGTTTCGACCACGACGACGACATCGGCGACGGCTTGTACGCAGGCTGCGACGGTGGCGGTGACGTTTAATGAGCTGGCGACGACGGTGGTGGGGCAGACGATCAAGATTGCGGGGTCGACGGACGAGTTGGGGAACTGGGATACGAGTAAGGCGGTGGCGTTGAGTGCGGATCAGTATACGAGTGCGAATCCGCTTTGGAAGGGGACGGTGAACTTGAAGGTCGGGACGGTGGTGCAGTATAAGTTTTTGAGGGTGGAGAGTTCGGGGAGTGTGGCGGTGAGTTTCTTGGTTTCTTTATTAATAATCTATCCCCTTTCTTTAGGATTTGATTTTGGAATGGGTACGGAGGGGAGAGGGGAGGGAGGGGAAAGGGGAGGGAAGGCTTGGGGACTTGTGGAGAGGAAAGAGGGGGGTTTATAAGAGTGCTGGAGGTGATATAAAGGTGTTAATGGAGGAGGATATTGCACTGGCGTGATATGGTATATCGAGATACAGGTACTAACAATTTTTTCTACAGTGGGAGAGCGATCCCAACCGCGTATACACCGTACCGGCAGCGTGTGCGACCGCTGCGACGGCGACAATTGGAACTACTACCTGGCGCTAGGACATGCAGGAGGAATGGATAGGTTGGAGCTTCGATATTGTGGCACACAATGAAAGGAAACAAAGGGGGGGCCGAGTGAAGAAGATATTGGGATCGACTGATGAATGAAGGTAAGGAATAAATGTAGTAAGCATGTACTGTTTTAGTAGGAACGCGATGAAAATAGTAATGTGATTCTGCTTGTCGGAGAAAATGTCTTGTCACTATCTCCCTCAATCTTTCTGACAGGCTGAACTGAGTAGTTCTTCCGCTTGGTAAACTTTGGCATTCTTGTATACTTGTTACGAGATCTAAAACCTATATATCATGTCGAGAACTATTTATTGGTATATAAGCCACCCCATACCTAATCCCCTACAGCTTCGCCTTCAGCCCCTTCTCCCCCTTCAACCTATCCTCCAGAAGCCTCCTCAAAATCTTCTCACTCGCACTCGTCGGAATCTCATCCACCCACCTAGCCCCCTCAACCTCTTATGATCCGCTGCCTTCCCCTCTATCCACCTCACTATCTCCTTTCCCTTTTCCTCCCCATACCTACCCATTTCCCCTTTCCGACCACAAACGCAACCGGCACCTCCGTCTCCCTCCCCCCATTCCACATCCCCACCATAGCTATATCTGCCACCTCCTATCTACCCATCAAGATCCCCTCCAGCTCCGCCGGCGCAACTTGGTATCCTCTGTATTTAATCAACTCCTTGACGCCGTCTGTGGCGTATATTTTGCCGTTTGAGTCGGTGTATCCTATATCTCCTGTTTTGAAGAAGGGATCTGCGTCTGGGATTGGATTGGCGGCTAAAGAGTCAGCAGTAGCAGCGGGATTGTTGTGATACCCGAGAAAGACGTTCGGACCCGAGATCCAGATCTCGCCTTCGGTTCCCGTAAGAACTTCTTCTGCGGGGGAGGAGGAGCTCATGAATTTGATGGTTTGATTGGGGAGGGGTGGGCCGACGGAGCCAAGGGCGACATTGGATTTGAGCTAGGGGGGTGGTGTTAACTTATTTTTGCATTCTGAGATGCAGAAGAATCATGTGAAGGAAAGAAACGGAAGAAAAAGAACATAAACATCGAAGGAAGTCTACCTACCTGTATATGTGTAACCGGACTCGTCTCACTTAACCCATACGCCTGTTTAACCTCAACGCCCAACCTGTCTTCAACTCCCAAAATCAACTCTTTGCTCAACGGTGCCGCGCCACAAACGATTGATCTTGGACTCTTGAGATCGTATTCGTCTACCATGGGTGATTTCGCTAGATGCAGAACTATTGGGGGTGCGACGTATGTATATGTGATTTTATGATTTTGGATGATTGAAAGGAAGGAAGGGAGATTGAACGATTCCATGACAATGGTAGGAACGCCGGTGTAGCAGGGGACTTGAAGTGAGTATTAAAGACCTGTTTTTATTACTATACTACATGCTGGTTTTTGGAGAAGGGATGAACGAACCGTAGATATGATGGAAAGGCAAAACACTTAATTCTATCTTTATCCCAACTCATCATTGTTCCCTCTCTCGAGACCACACCTTGATCATCAGGAAACGGTCTCTCATCTCTATCAAACAATATACTCCACAGATCCGTATTCGGAATATGGATCTTCTCCGCAACAAAAGGCATTTTGAGCTCCTGTTTGCGCCAGCTCCCAAGCCTCTTTTTCCTCTTTCTCTATCCCTCTCTTCGTTTCTCTCTCAAAAACACAAGATGACCCCACTTGGAAATCTTTCTATCTTAACAAGCGCGACAAAGCTCTCTCCAGCAAATTATCTGACCTTGAAATCCCTCCCTCGTCAACCCCTCAAAAATCCAGTAAGTAATATACAATTAAGTAAAGGAATGCAAGTTACAGTTTTCTTTCCTCAAGACCCGACCCAACTATCCAGCAAACAAAATTTACGGTACACATCATGACCTCAAACCCACCCCCTAAGAAGGCGGGTAATAATCCCATATCCCATATCCCATATCCCATATCCCATATCCCATATCCCATATCCCGTATCCCATTCCCACGGGTCCGCGCTCGGATACTGTAAGATTACCCATCCGTGCATATACCCCCGGATACCCTCGGATACCCCAGGATACCCCACATTTTCGCATCCACATACATCATCAAAACACTGCACGCATACATCATACATAACCCAGTCCAGCCCAGTCCAGCCCAGCCCAGCCCAGCCCAATCAACCTCCCGCTCCCCTTACTTCTCCCCCAAGAAAAAAGGAAAAAAAGAAAAAACCTCTTCATTCACCCACCCACTCACCCACCCATTCGTTCATTCATTCATTCATCCAGCAGTCTAGACCTATTCTCCATCTCTCCGTCTCTCCATCTCTCCATCTCTTCATCTACCTACCTACCTCTCTACCTCTCTACCTAATAATCTACTTACCTCCACTTTCCCCCGCACACTCACTCACTCACTCACTCACTCCCCCACTCCACCATATAAACCCTACCTCCTCATCACACCGCATACATTCCTTCCTTCCTTCCTTCCTTCCTTCCTCCCTTCCTTCCCTCCTTCCTCTTTCTTTCGTTCCCCATCACCTCCCCTACCTACCTACCTACCTACCTACCCACCTCTACCTACCTACCCACCTACCTACCTACTCACACAGACGTAACCGTAACTCAACGCAATATTCCCCAGCAGCACAGCACAGCACAGCACAGCACTCCATCTCCATCTCCACACTGCACTGCACTGTAGCTAGCTAGCTAGCCAGCCAGCCGGTACCTTACATCCATTCATTCCCCATCTAAACATGCAATGCAATGCAGGCATGCGATTCAACCCAACCAAAAAGTGCAGTGAGTGAGTGCGACGAGCATTACCATCTATCTATCTACTGTAGCATCATACACCCAACAACAGGCCAACCAACCCACGAGTCATTCATTACCCTTCCCCTCTCCCTCTCCCTCTTCCTGTTTCCCCGCTCTTCTCTCTGTCTAGTACGTCACGTCATGTCATGTCACATTACAGCAACCAAAGCACACACATATATATACAAGTAAACACACACACACGTACGCACATTCCCAAATCTATTCATCATTCATCATTCATCAGGTCAGGCAGAGTCGATATTGTAATACATAATATAACACAATATGTAATGTAAACTAGACCTATTCCCCCATCAAAACATCTCGAAAGAATAAAGAACAAGAAACTGGGTATATATACTCCATCCATCCGTATCCCATATCATAACCATAAGCACGAGAGCATCCCAACCTATCTCATGCTCATCCCCATCCCCATTCCATCTCATCTCATCCCATCTCACATCTCCCTATTCATATTCATAGTCATATTCATGTCCGTATCCATATATCGCATCCATCCATCCGTGGTCCACCAAAAAAAAAAAAAAACCAAACATAAAGAAAAATCATCTTGCATCCCCGAATGAATAATAGACCCCTTTTATCTCGTATCATCTCATTTTTCATCTTTCATCTCATCTTTAAACCCCCAGTTCATTAACCATGCACCCCCAAGATCCTTTTTGAGCTCAAATATCCACTCATGCATTAATATTAACATCTTGAAAAGAAAAAAGATACGACAATGAAAAGAAGAGATTTATATCCCTCCCAAAGCACCATGTCCATCCCATATGATCCCCAAATAGGGCCTAGGAAAAAATTTCCGCCGAGGGTGAAAAATCTCTCGTGATTGAAGTCGGACAAAAATCGTTCCATACGTGTGAAAAATGTATAAATATGCCCCCAAAAGAACAATCCACGAGTAAAATTTCCGAAATTATCTTTACTCATGAACCGATTCCAGACCAACATTCTGCGAGACCTTGATTTCCGGCCACGGAATAGGAGGCATTGGGGCGAATCGTGCTCCTCTAATCTCCCCTAATTTTTTTCGTTCCAGTTCTTCGACAATGTTCCATCTTCGTACAAGTCGAACCTTTCGTTCCGTGAATAGTCTGATGAAAGCTTCTTCCTCCGTAGAATGTACCTCGTCCAAAGCTTCTAATTCTTCATTTTGTTTAGCGGTCAACCGGTCAAGTTCTTCTGCTTGTCGAACATTCAGATTCTCCATTTGTTTTGCTTGTTTATCTCTCATAACGTTGATCTTAGCTTGGTGAAGTCGTTCCAAATCGTCACGGATGTTGTACTGCTGCCCTAATTCCCGGAGATCCTTCTCGGTGACAACTCGTTGCGCGGCACCTGCTTGTCGTCCAAGTCCATTGCAATATGCTTCCATATGTTTGAGACGAATCTGAACACTCCTTTCACTCTGTTTAAGCGTTGCCCGTAATTCCATCTCTGCGCCAACTTGTCTATCTTCAAGATATGCCGCAGTCCGTTGATGGCGCTCCTTCATCTTCGTCGTGAGATCTGCATATCGCCCCAAAACATCAATCTTAGCCTGACTGTGCCGAGTCCACATAATACACTTCATCTCACACTCGAAGGTGCAGAAGCGATCTCGTTCGTTGATTTGACGTGCCCTCAGTTTATTCAAGGTTATACTTTCTAGAGTTCGTGTCTCGGCCGCTATCCTCTCCTCTGCTTCTGCCTTTTCCACTGCCTCCCTAGCTTTCTTCGCTTTCTCTTCCTCCGCAATACGTTGTTCCTCCTCGAGACGTCGACGTTCAAGTACCTCATCACCATTACAATAATTTGGGCACCCGACCACCGGATCCCAAACAGCACCACAAATGTAACAGAACTGCGCTTTGCATCGACAAGTGATGTGGGTGCAACCCTGAGCAAGTTCTACCAATGTGCGACATTTATAGCAACGACGCCATCCAGCAGCCTTAGCCATTTTAAGTACAGCATCCAATTCCAAATCTGCAGGACAATCTTGTCCCTCAGGATGCGCTGCACGCTTGCATGTCGAGCAAGCCTTGGTTTGGCAAGTCCGGCACTCAACCTCGAATGGAAATTTGGGGTCGCAGTGGGAAATGAACTCGCCACAAGCATTGTTTGGACAAAAGATTCGCGATTCCCAAGGCGTACTAAACTGCAAGACACTCTTCATGAATGCACTTTGTTCTTCTCTGTTTAATATAGACTTAATTATGGGACCTGGTATCGGTTGACTGCAACATCGCGGAGGCATTTTCGATTCTTCCGTACAGGCTTGAGTGATAATAACATGAAGGCATGTTTCGCAATAATTGTGAGCGCAAGGAAGTGTACGCATAGCGGTAGGGACCTTGAAGTCTTCTCGACAGCAGATACAAGAACTGCGATGAAAAAAAAAAAAATCAGTTAGCTCTCCAAAAAATCAAAAGAAGTATGCCTTACATCACTTGTCCCCCAGAAGTCCTGTTTGTCCTTGCGAAAATCTTCTTCCTCAGCCTATTTTTGAAACTTGCATACGACCGTTTTGTTGATACGGAGAAGAGGGACGCCGCTGATTCGGAAGGAGGGATTGCAGGTACTGGTGGTACTGGAGGTACCGTTTTGGCATTTTGTTCACCGATCTGCTCCAAGTATTTTTCGTAATCATAAAAAGACAAACTCCTCCTCGAGGTCAACCTTTTTCCGCAGACGGGTTTTGTTGAAGAATTTTCCAAATTCTCCGTCGACGATGCTGATGTTAAACCAGTCGAACTACTATTCTGCGAGACCGACGAGGCTGTACGGGTATGGTCCGAATCGGCGACAGCGGAGAATGAAGTCTCGGTTGAATCTTGGAGAATGGCGGTAGGTTCCGTTAGGGAGATTCCCAACGTCTCCGCCTCTTTGTTAAGTCGTTCGTCCAAGAGCGTTTCCGTCTGTTCCTTTCCTTCCAGTTGTAAGACTTCGCGGTTGTATTCATCTTCACTAAATTCGGCGGGTTGTACAGCGTCATTGTGTTGCATGTCAACATGAGACCTAATGCGCGAGGCTGGTAACATGTTGAGAAGGCCGGATTGTGTATCAGAACGACGGTAACTTTTGATCTTGCTGTCGACATTCATACATAATGAGATTTTCGTTGTATACAACTCCAGAGAGAAGGAGACGCCGGTAGATGTGAGGGATGGATGAAGAGTGCTGGGTTGATGGGTTGATGGGTTGGTAGGTTGATGGATGGGACGGGATTAGTGTATAGTACGACACCGCAGTGGGGTATAGAGGTAAGGGTTATGGGTATGAGTATGGGTATGGCAAAGTCTTGTGAACAAGGATCAGCGATCGATCAGCAAGGGAAAGACAATTGATGAAAAAGATAAAAAAGATAAAAACGATGAATCGGAGAATTCCAAGGAGAATTGGTGTTTCAAGTGAGTTGGGTGAAGAAGCGGGCGAGTGAGCGAACGAATATAGGCAGAACACACAGCGCAACCCACCCACCACACACACGCGCGCACACAACGCACACAACGCACACTTCGATTGACCTGTCCTGTATGTCCCGGACCGAAGAAGGAAGGTATACGAAGTAAACAAATCGGTGGAGTGGGAGGTGAAATGTTGAGACAGCAGGAAGAGAGGAGAGAGAGGAGAGAAGAGAGCAGAGAGAAGAGCGAGGAGAGAGGAGAGAGAAGAGAGAAAGAAGGGAGAAGAGAGAAAGAAGGGAGAAGGGAGGAGAGAGGAGAGAAGGGAGAAGAGAGAAGAGAGGAGAGAGAAGAGAGCAGAGAGCAGAGAAGAGAGCAGAGAGAAGAGAGCAGAGAGCAGAGAGTAGGAAAGAGTCTTTTCCGATCAAGATGCGGTGCGTGCCAGTGAATCCATCAGTTACGAGTAGCAACAAGTAGGTTCAAGCAAACGGTGAAGGACAGCAAAAGCAAGGCAAAAAAGAGGAGCGCAGTATGGGTGCTTTGGGTACATGTACTTGGGAAGGAAAGGCGAAAAAGATTGTCGCGGAAAAGAAGAGGCAAGCGGACGGAAGTACAGTACAGTGCGGCAACAAGGCAAGGCAAGCAAGAGCGAGCGACAGCGAAAGATTTCCGAGGCTGTAGAAGTACGGAGCCAGTACACAGTACTGCTACGACGGAGTAAGGACTACAAAGTACTAGGCCAAGTTAACCGTTCGCTATTTGCTCCTTTGGTTGCTTCCTGGGTCGATGCCGAAGTAACAAGCAGCAACAATCACCAATGCCGGAAACTGATCAACATTGTACCTTTGCATGACACACAAGCCGAGAGCGACCAAATAAGGGCGAGAGCGCAAGACAGACGACCGAGACTGGACGAAAGAGTCAGTTGCACAGGGCCACGGTTCCACTTTCCACACTTTCCACAGCTCCAGTCCTGCAAGTCAAGCACGCAAACCCAAGCAGCCGCTCTTTCCTGGTGGCGCTGTGCGTGCATCGAGCGGAGGAGGAAGGACACAACCTAGTTCCATCCAAAATACGGCACTCTGGCACTTAGTGTCTCATACAAAATGCGACATGACATGACAGCGACAGCAATTCAAGCTTTCGACCGTTCATCGCCGTCGTCGGCTATTAGAGCAAACTCAATTCACCGGAGATACACACACATGCACAATACATGCCGTTTTGGGTGCGCATCGCGAGCCATTTCTCGTTTGTCCTGTCACTTTGGACCAGATCTGGCCCGTTTTCTATCGTCGGCCGTCCTGCCCGACAATAATGCAGTCAATCAGTCAATCAGTCAATCAGTCAATCAGTCAATCAGTCAATCAGTCAATCAGTCAA